>VSMD01076312.1:0-28829 GCA_008750895.1 Mirza zaza
ATTGGCCAACTAATATATATAGAAAAAATTAGCCAGGCATGATGGCACATGCCTGTAGTCCCAGCTACTCAGGAGGCTGAGGCAGGAGGATTGCTTGAGCCCAGGAGTTTGAGGTTGCTGTGAGCTAGGCTGACGCCACGGCACTCACTCTAGCCTGGGCAATAAAGTGAGACTCTGTCTCAAAAAAAAAAAAAACCCTTTAATAATATCCCAAATAAAAAAAAAAAAAATCCCAAATCATTCAGAGCCAAGTCATTCAGAAGAAAAACCAAAATCTTTAGAATAGATGGCCAGGCACAGTGTGGCTCATGTCTGTAATTCTAGCACTCTGGCAGGAGGATCACTTGAGCTCAGGAGTGCAAGACCAGCCTGAGAAAAGGCAGGACCCTGTCTCTACTAAAAATAGAAAAAAATTAGCCAAGCATGGTGGTATACACCTGTAATCCCAGCTACTCAGGAGGCTGAGGCAGGAAGATCACTTGAGCCCAGGAGTTTGAGGTTTCTGTGAGCTAGGCTGATGCCACGGCACTCTAGCTTGGGCAACAGAGCGAGACTCTATCTCCAAAAAAAAAAAAAAAAAAAAAGGAAGCTATAGACAATAGTTAAATGAGTATAGGTGTCTTCCAATAAAATTTTATTTACAAAAACATGTGGCAGGCCCACAGGCTATAATTTGCCAACTATAATTCTAATACAAGAGAAAAGGTAAGAATGAGCACAAATATAGATAAGTTTGTAAATTGGTAGATGGTAGAAATGGTACATATACTTGTCTAATTCTATTTTTTGTATGAATTAAAGTCAAGATCACCAGCTAAGAGAGAAGGAGAAGAGACAAGGGACTAGGTGGGGTTTTGTGGAAAGTGGTTAGTATTTTACATACCTACAAGAAAGGAAAGGGGAACAAAAAACTATTACCCAGCTGAGATTAGAAACCAGTCCACAGAGTTGTGGTCCATCAGCACCAGTCTTGGGAACAGAGGTTAGCCAGCTGAAAGAAAATGCCTGAAGCTAGGTCTTGTGTTGGCTGTCTCCCTAGCGTCTACCTTCCTCTTCTTCCTGTAATAGTGCTCTAATTTTTCTGTTGAAACATTCACCCCTCAACCACATGGTTGGGGTCCTATAATGTCACTTACCCCTCTCAGCTCAAGAGGTAGGCTCTGGCTGGCTTGGCCAATCAATGGACAATCAACCAGCCCATCCTCCACACTGGTCACATTGACTGCTTTGGAAATGAAGAGGGGACACAATTCAAGCCAAAGGGAGAGAACGAGTCCCATGCTCTGTGCCAGGTCTGCTTTAAAAACACTGTTTCTTCCCCTCTGATGGATGGCATGAGGAGAAAAGGTAACATCTAGATATGCAGCCACCATTTTGCCACCTAGTAGAATTCAAGGATAAAGCCAGCCATGGAAGGCCAAGCATAAGAGAGATAGAAACAGGACTTGGTGACATCACTGAGTCAACCATTATATGATGGAAGAACTACACATGAAATATTTTTATTCTGTGAGCCATAAAATCCTCCTTTTCCTTTGAGCCTATTTGAGTTTTATTGTGAGCTCTAGACACAGACTTCACTGTTCTAAACATGTGATCTGAGGATTATCTGCATAATTATATTTGAGGGTGACTACCAGTAATCTGCATTTTTAACAAGCGTTCCATGTGATTCTTTTGCACATAGCCTTAAAAAACAAGAAAACTTTGATAAGATAAAAGCAGAACATTCTAAGGGGCTTCAGAGGCTAAAAACTCAAATTTTATTTAATCCATTAATCAATCAAATATGTATTAAACACCTGTCCTCTTTGTACCAGTCATTGTTCTTGATGCTGGAAATATAGCAACAAATAAAACACACATATAGCCCTTAAGTATCTTATATTTCAGATGGGGGAGATAAAGTAGGGGAGGGAAGACCAGTAAACAAATAAATAATATAGCAGATGGTGATAAGAACTATGTGAAAGAATAAAGCTGGGTTCAAGGACACAGGGCAAAGAGGTGCTATTTTACACAGGGTAGTCAGGGGAATCTTGCTGATAGAGTGTGATTTCAAAGTAAAGACCTAAATGAGACAAAGGAGTGGACTATGCAGATACGTGGGGAAAGATTTTTCCAGGTAGAGGAAACATCAAGTGTTGACCAGTGAGATATGAGCATCCTTAGAATATTCAAGGAAGATCAGGGTGGATGGAGACTATTTGGATTTTAAGGTATCTATGCCTATAGAACAAAATCCACACTCCTTATCAGGATTTGAGGCCCTTAGTCATCCATCACCCACCACCTTGGAAGCCTGTTCTTGGTCATGTTCAGTTTTATACCTGTCCTATTCCCCACTATGCAGCTCTCTCTTTCCTGGACATATCATGCATATTATAGCTCAACATCTTCCATGATGCCATAGCTTTAAAAGCCTCTGAAACACCTAAAATGCCTTTTCCACCATCTCTACCTACCAGGATTATCTTGGCCAAGAATCACCTCAAATGCTACTTTTGTCACACTTAGTCACTCCGTCTTGTGTGTTCCTACAGAATTTTATCTTCAACTCTCTTTGGGAGTGTTCATCCTACTAATGTCTGCAACAAAGGCATCTCAGTCCCTGACTGCCATCCCCACTATTGCAATGTCTGTTCTTCTTTCAACTTCCCCAAATTTACGGTGTCTTGCATGCATTAAATCCTCTACAAATTGCTTACATTAAAAATGAGGCGTGTCCAGAGTATGATGACTGATCCACTGTGGCTAGAGCAAAGGATACAAGAAGGGAAGCTCTGGGATTTAAAACTAGAAAGATAATGGAGAGTATCTAACATCTGGCTGAGGCATTTCAAGTGTTACAACATGAACCTGTGCCTCCATTTATAATAAATAAGGATAATAGTGGTGTTTTTTTAAATTACTTGTCTGTGTTGGCATTGAAGAAATAGAGCACTCAGATTTTTAGCAGAGGAAATAAAAAGAAAACATGCTCTTGTACATTTTACCCTGATTAGTCTGAAGTTCAGACAGGACTGAGGCAAAATTGAAAATATTGACTTTGGAGTCAGTCTATGAGCTAGTTTCCAAACCACTCTAAACATCAGTTTTATCATCTGTAAAATGGAGATGACACTAGTGTTGTCAAAGTACCTAGCCTTGGCACTGGGTCAAATATTTGAGTACTAGGCTGGGTGCAGTGGCTCACGCCTGTAATCCTAGCAATCTGGGAGGCCGAGGCGGGCGGATCGCTCGAGGTTAGGAGTTCGAAACCAGCCTGAGCAAGAGTGAGACCCCGTCTCTACTATAAATAGAAAGAAATTAATTGGCCAACAAATATATATAGAAAAAATTAGCTGGGCATGGTGGCGCATGCCTGTAGTCCCAGCTACTCGGGAGGCTGAGGCAGGAGGATTGCTTGAGCCCAGGAGTTTGAGGTTGCTGTGAGCTAGGCTGATGCCACGGCGCTCACTCTAGACTGGGCAACAAAGTGAGACTCTGTCTCAAAAAAAAAAAAAAAAAAATAGTTGAGTACTCAATAAATGTTAGCTACTATTCTACATTATAGTGAAGTATTAGTTTATCTAGCTACCAACTCTACAACATTCCTTCAAAAATGAATCAGGTAAAAATTTTACAGTTATAACAGCTGAATTAAAAGCAGTTGACATTTCCTATTTTCCCCTATAGGATAATGGTCTGTGCAAAGACTGCAAAGCTTAAATGTTGTGAAATTTTTTTTAAAGGTGTACAGAATTTTTGATGAAAATTATAACTCAAGATATTACTTCTGTAATTAAATGATGATTACACTAGACTTAATTAAGCCTCTATTTGCCTCTTAATGAGAAAAGGGAAGGGTAGGGAAATTCTATCTGAAGTAAGCCTGAGATCTGTAAAACTAGGAACATGTTTTATATGTGCTCTTAAAAATAAAACTCATAAAATATTGTATTGTAGTATCTACCTAGAAAGTGACATCCATTTTCCTGAAGCAATTCGCCACTTTTAGAAGCGTTGTCAGCTGGGCATGGTGGCATGCACCTGTAATCCCAGCTACTCAGGAGGCTGAGGCAGGAGGAATGCTTGAACCCAGGAGTTCCAGATAGGCCTGAGCAAAAATGTGAAACCTCATGCTCTTAAAAAGTTTTAAATAAACATAAATTTTTAAAAAAAGAAATGTTGTGAAGTATAGAAGCAAGACTTGGCTGAGAAAAATTAGAAACAAATTGATAATCTTTCTCCTGAAAGTTCCACTTCTGTACCCTTACTCTCTTCATCCCCTTATCCACTTCTTATTCCTTTGTCTCTATGCTCTACAATCCTTCTGGTAAGCCCCCGAGCCCAAGAACAGAGTCCCCAATGCAGGATAGTGGTTAATTACATGAACCTTGGTATCAGCTGACCTGCCTTCAAATCCCAGTTAAGGTACTTTCTTAACAGCTGTGTAACTCAATCCAACCTGCATTACTTAATGTAAATTTCACTTTTCTTCTCTGTAAAATGAGAACAAATAAAGGCACTGTTACACAGATGACAGGAGAAGAGTCCATTTAAGGCGGCCGACACTGTTCTAGCACATCAGTCAGTAAATGGTAGCTGCTGTTACCATTATATTCTCATTAAGTTTGGATGAGACAAATATATAAGTACTTCTAGTGTCAAGCAGGGTTTGCAGGCAGTATCAAAGGACATTTCTGGAAGCAAATTGAATAACAGCAGACCCTCTGCAAACCTTTCTGAAGATTTTAAAACATGAAACTACACTAGTGATGTAAACTATTGACTGGCTTTGAATTTTTGAGATTATTTAACATCCTTGTGACTTTTAAAGGACAAGAGAAACAAAACAAACAAAACCCCTCCAGGAAGCCATCTACCACTCCAGGAATTCAGAAAGGTCATTAATAAGACAGTGTGTATGAGACTTAATGAATTATAGGAGAGAAAGATGATATACCAGTTTTGGTAACAAACAGGAAAAAAGATGCTTACCTGCAAAAATATCTTCACCTATCATCAACCTACTCTTTAGATAATAACAGTTAAAAGAAAAAAAAAAAGAAAGTCAACATCTTTGACATTTAACCCACTAGAAACTACTACTGGCTTCTGCATACAAAGTTGTTTTTACTCACAGTCAGCCAAGAAGCTATGAATTCCAGATAAGTTAGTTACTCTTTCTAAAAATGATTTGGGGCATATTAATGATGCCCATACCCACACATACCTCAAGGAACTAAAAATGACACAGCCAAATCTATGGGCACACACATACGTATTTATGAGAGCAAGTTATTTCAGAAACTTACTGGGACCAAAGTAACACTTCACACTAACCTGCGATTTGTGGGGCCCATACTTCCTCCTCTTCATAAGGATATCCACTTTGGCTATAAGGACCCCACATATTCTGAATTACCTTTTCATTCTTCTGGGTGGCGCAAGCCTGTTGTACTCAGGTGAGAAGACAGAAGACTTCTGCCCTATCATATGGGCAGACATGGTGTTCGATTACCTCCTATCTGTTAGATTATAGGGTTAAGGAACTAGGTCAAATTACAGTCTGGGAGTGTTCAGACACTGTAATGCAAGTAAAGGTATGGATGACAGCGGACTGCTGCTTTGCCTTCAGAAAACACCGAAGTTTGATGAAAAGTGCAATCCGACCCTAAAATTTTGATCAAAAACTGCCCAGAAGCTCTTAGCATAGCAGAAGTCTAAAATGATGAAAACTAAAGCCAAAATAATAAAATGTAAACTGACGAAAGCTAAATGCATCAGAGCCTATTAGCTTGCTTCTGCTGTTTGTAGTATTGTAGCTTTGTGTCAACACAACCATAGCTGAATTAGATATGACTAATAGTTTTGGCTGATTCTGTTTAACTCAGATAAATGTGCCAGCTGCACAATCATATGGAAGAACCATTAATAACATAAACTAGATCTTGATGTTTTAAAATGTGACATTCTCTTTTCCCAAATTTGGGTTGAATTATACATCATTATATCAACCTGTCTTTCCTCTTGGGCTTCCAACAGAAATAGAGTATCACTAAAGCAATTTCTAACGAGCTAAGGAGCAGCTGAAGGAGACCCTGGCAACTGAGTTAAAGATGTTAGTTAGAGAAACAGCAGTGGGTGGTGAAGAGTGAGGAGTCAGACTTCCTGGGTGAAACTGCCTGCTCTGGCACTTACTAGCAATGAGATCTTGAGCAAGTTTGTTAACCCTATCACACCTGTTTCTCCATCTCTAAAATAGAGCTAATAATGTCCACCTTCTAGGTTTTTGATGATTAAATGAGATAATTGATTTATTTACCATAATGCCTAGCATATAGTAAGTGCTCAATCAATGTCAACTATTAATTATAATAGCTACCAGGCTAAAGGAAGCATTCATGATGGTTGCTCTCTCAGAAACATTAAGATTGACATATGTCCTGGCCAAACCCTCTCGATCTCAGTACTGTTGACATTTTGGATTCAATAATTCTTCATCACGGGGAACTCTCCTGTACACTGTAGCATGTTTGGCAGCATCCCTGACTTCTAACCACTGTGTAGCATCTTCACAGTGATGACATCCAAAAATGTCTCTGGATATTGCTGACATGTCTCATGGAGTGGAAAAATCACTTCAGTTTGACAACCACTGTGGAGACCAATTGATAGCTGCTAGTAAGGACACATCATCTTTGCCATATTACTCTTGCCTAAATGTCCAGTCAACTATGCCCACCATGTAACCAAACTACAAATAAATAACACCCAAAAAAGCTGCCTTAAAATTACTTCTTCCCTTGCCATTAATTCAACTCTGGGAAAAGAGACAGTGTCTATCATGTTTACCTATGTTCTCAGTGCCTGGCACACAATGGACAAGGAATGAATGATTGAATGAATGAATGAGTGAGTACACCTTTGATCTTTTTTATTTTTTAAACAATTCTGAGTAGCCTTTAGGTTTCCTCACTCTGACTCTAGATAACACATAAAAGAGATAAAGACTGATCACACCCCCACACACTCACATACCATAAGGAAACCTGGACAGCTGGGCCCAGTTCCCAGCTGAGTTGAGCTCCCAGGAGCAGGAGAAGGCAGGAGCACCCTTTTCACAGAGCTCTGGGGCATGGAGCCAAAGGCTGAGCACAGATCACCTCCAGGTTCCAGCACCAAGGACCTAGCTGGCAAGGTGGGTCCAAATAGTCAGTGAGCAAGAAGGCCTGAAGCACATCCTGGAACCAGAGGAGCAGAATCAGCAGAGTCATAGAGCAAGGAGGGCAAAGAACAGAGGCTCAGAACAGGACGTGGTCCAGAAAAATCCCACAGACAAGCAGATATGTGTTTGACTAGATTTTAGCATGTTCCAGACAACCTGTGATATGGTCATGTGAAGGGCCCAAGATGGAATGAGACCCAGATTCTGTCATCCTTTGTTTGAATGAACCCTGACAATTTCGTGTCCAATACATTTTTTGGTTTTTTTTTTTTAGACAGAGTCTGTAGAGTGCCATGGCATCAGCTTAGCTCACAGCAACCTCAAACTCCTGAGCTCAAGCGATCCTCCTGCGTCAGGCTCTCGAGTAGCTGGGACTACAGACACGCGCCACCTCAGCCGGCTAATTTTTTCTACTTTTAGTAGAGCCAGAACCTCAAACTCCTGACCTCAAGCCATCCTCCCGCTTTGGCATCCCAGAGTGCTAGGGTTACAGGTGTGAGCCACTGCGCATCCAGCCTCATTACGGTTTTAATCAATATACTTTCTCTTCATCCAAGTCAATGATAAACATGCTGAACAAAACTTTTCCTTAGAAACTATTATTTCCCCAGTGGCCCATTAAATACAAATATTAATTATATAAAGAGCAACCTAAATACACTAGGAAACAACACATGAATCATGACGTTCAGTAAGTGGAATTATCAAGTGAACATCATTTCAACTATTTTCATATGGATCAAAAAATGATGCAACTATATTAGGTGATTGCATATTTCCAAAGTGCACACAAATGAGGATTCTTAAATCCCTAGTTATTTGCTACTGAGATATAAATTGGTAAACAAATACACAGCTCTCTCAAGTCATGTCATTTATACTCACCCAGTGCACCAGTTAACCATTTACTCAATTCTGATTCAACTGTAACTTACTTTCTTCTTGGCAGTTGTACCCTTTATTAAGGAAGAATATGTGGAATCAGTGGTGATAATACTTACGGCCCATGTGAGAAATTTCTTCTAGGGTACTCTGTTAGGAAAAGATATATATATACTCCCCTAGGGAAATAGAGGGCTTTTGGAGGGGCTGAGGAGGTGGTAAAATAGCTAGTAACATATCATATCTCTTTCACTTTCGCCAGGAATCCTAGACCAAACTTGAAACTCAATTCTAGTGGTTCATTTGTGTTCTACTTTTATGCCTGGTCATGACTTTCTATTCTAGCTTTATTTCTCTGGGCCTGGTTTTTAATTCCTTATTTGTAGCTTACCATTTTATGATCTATGCTTATATATGTCACTAGAAAAAAAAACCTTTATGAAATGAGGCAAAGTATGAATAAAAATTGAACAAACCAATGATCAAAATTGTATGTTCCATAAATGACATTGTAAAACAAGAGGCAGGATCAGCCTTAGTAATTAGTCAAATAGTATCATGGAAAAGACGTGTCAGAAAGCTCACAGTAACTATATATATATATATATGTATATTTTTTTTTTTGAGACAGAGTCTCACTTTGTTGCCCAGGCTAGATGAGTGCTGTGGTGTCAGCCTAGCTCACAGCAACCTCAAACTCCTAGGCTCAAGCAATCCTACTGCCTCAGCCTCCCAAGTAGCTGGGACTACAGGCATGCGCCACCATGCCCAGCTAGTTTTTTCTATATATATTAGTTGGCCAATTAATTTCTTTCTATTTATAGTGGAGACAGGGTCTTGCTCTTGCTCAGGCTGGTTTCGAACTCCTGACCTCGAGCGATCCGCCTGCCTCGGCCTCCAAGAGTGCTAGGATTACGGGCGTGAGCCACCGCGCCCAGCCCACAGTAACAATATTTTTGTTGTTTGGAGGGCTTTTTGATTTTTAGGATTCCTAATAAAAACAGAGAACCCCCTTAGAGGGTTAGTTTAAGGCTTTATCAATTTGCAGCTTACAGAAGACTAGCTCACATGTATGTAGGATCAGGTACAGGAGAGGATACTGGCACAGAAAAATACAGAAAAGGAAGGCAAGAGTGTCAGGGATTGACTTCACTGTACAATTTTAACATGGGGCTGCTGCAGTCACGAGGATCAAGCAGGGAGTAGTTTATCATTTCTTCATGCTGTTATACCAAACATGCAATCACGGTGACTGCCCACTTATACCCTATTGAAGGGGCAACCCTAGCACGTCAGCAAGGGTCAGCCCTTGACCAGAGGGCAGTCAACCCTCACTTCCACCCCGGCCTGGATAAATGCAAAAGATTGGCTATTTAGCCTAATTCAGCATCGGCTCCGAAAACATAGGTGGAGTCATTGCTACAATAATATTGCTACCACAAAACTTTACCCTCATTCTATAAAAACAAGTATATCTGAGCTAAACACAAATCTTAATTTTTAAAATTTCTTTTTCATTTTTCGAATTGATAACACATGAACATGGTTCTAAATTCAAAAGAGAGAGTGAAAAGTATGTTTCCCTCCCTCTCCTACCCAGAACTTACTTCAGTTCTCCACTGAACACTGTCGCTAATTTCTAGTTAGCTTTCCAGAAATTTTCTAGCAATTTATAAAAATGATCTTACAAGCTAGAAAATGGAATAATCCTATTTTTCTTTTCCTTCTACCTACCACATCCAGTTAATTCAAAAGTCCTAAATTCTGTCTTAAAAGACTTGTGACCTTCATCGTCCTTTTTACTTCATCACTACTGAATCAGCGTCTTTACTTGCCTCCCTGCCTCTATTAAAGAGGGGAGACCCTTTCCACGTAGCTACCAGAGTAATCGTTTCTGTTGTTGTGAAATCTATTATGAAACATATTACATGTGTGTATAATATAAATATATATAAATATACGTACTATGTTAGTCCCCTCTAGCTGCTATGACAAAATGCCTTAAACTAGGTAATTTATAAATGACAGACATGAATTGCTCACAATGCTAGAAGCCGGGAAGTTCAAGGTCAAGAAGCTAGCAAATTGAGTACCTGGTGAGAATTTGTTTCTCATGGGTGGTGCCTTCTATGTGTCCTCACACAGCGGAAGGGGCAGTATTCCATTCATGAAGGCAAAGCCCTCATGACCTAATCGCTTCCTAAAGGTCCCACCTCTTGTACTTTCTCATTTGGCATTAGGTTCCAACTAAGGAGTTTTGGGAGAACATCAACATTCAGGTCATAGCACAAACAAAATAGCAAGTGTGATTTACATGTATATTTTATATAATAAGACAATATTTCATGTGCCTACCACCCAGCTTAAGTCATAGAACGTCACTAGCACTTTGGAAATCTACTTTGTGCCCTTTTAGGCTCATGTGCTTTGATGCTCTGTTTTTAGGAGCAAACACATTAAGAATTATTATATCTTTTTGGTGAATTAACCCCTTTAACATTATGTAATGCCTTCCTTTTTTTCTGATAGCTTTCCTTGCTTTGAAGTCTGCTGTGTCTGAAATATAGCTTTTCCTACTTTCTTTTAATTAGTGGTAACGTGGTATATCTTTCTCCATCCATTTACTTTTCTTTTTTCTTTTTTTTTTGAGACAGAGTCTGTTGCCCGGGCTAGAGTGTCATGGTATCAGCCTAGTTCACAGCAACCTCAAACTCCTGGGCTTAAGCAATCCTATTGCCTCAGCCTCCCAAGTAGCTGGGACTACAGGCATGCACCACCATGCCCGGCTAATTTTTTCTACATATTTTTAATTGGTCAATTAATTTCTTTCTATTTTTAGTAGAGACGGGGGTCTCGGTCTTGCTCAGGCTGGTTGCGAACTCCTAACCTTGAATCATCCTCCCATCTCGGCCTCCCAGAGTGCTAGGATTACAAGAGTGAGCCACTGTGCCCAGCCAATCCATTTACTTTTAATCTGTGTCTTTATATTTAAAGTGGATTTCTTGTGGACAACTTATAGTTAGAACTTATTTTTTTAAGCCATTCTGACAATCTCTTTTAATTAGTGCATTAGACCATTGACAAAGTGATTATTGATATAGTTGGATTAATATCTACCATATTTATTACTGTTTTCTATTTGTTGCCCTTGTTCTTTCTTCCTAATTTTGTCTTCCACTCATTTTCTGCCTATTGTGGGTTTTTTTTTTTTTTTTTGAGACAGAGTCTCACTTTATTGCCCAGGCTAGAGTGAGTGCTATGGCGTCAGCCTAGCTCACAGCAACCTCAAACTCCTGGGCTCAAGCAATCCTGCTGCCTCAGCCTCCCAAGTAGCTGGGACTACAGGCATGTGCCACCATGCCCGGCTAATTTTTTCTCTATATATTAGTTGGCCAATTAATTTCTTTCTATTTATAGTAGAGATGGGGTCTCGCTCTTGCTCAGGCTGGTCTCGAACTCCTGAGCTCAAACGATCCGCCCACCTCGGCCTCCCAGAGAGCTAGGATTACAGGCTTGAGCCACCGCGCCTGGCCACCTATTGTGGTTTTAATGGAACATTTATATGATTCTATTTTCTCTTCTTTCTTCTTTATGCCCTTTTTGACTGCTTGTCCCTCCCTCCTTCTACCCCAGTCACATTCCTAAATTTTGAATTCTCCCATTGTCTTTGAATTAATTTATTGTACCCCAATAAAATAAATTTATAGTTTTACATGTTTTTGAAATTTTCATGAAGGGAATTACACTGAATGTATGTTTCTCTGACTTGCCTTCTCAGTTCAAAGTTGTTTTGATATTCACCCATGTAGCAGTAATTCATTGATTATTCCTTTTCACTGCTGTATAATATTCTACTGTATAACAACATATACTTTTCTTTAGCCATTCACCTATTGATGCACATTTAAATTTTTTGCAGTTTGGAGAATATTCCTAATAATACTCCTATAAATATTCTTTGCACATATATACTTGACCTATATGTACACCTGATGCACATATACAAGAGTTCATAAGCAATATGGACTCTATGTATGGAGAGGATTCTGAGTTGTAGGATATATACATCTTCAAATTTGCTAAGTAACATCAACCTCTCTTCCAACATGGTAGAACTAATTTACACTTCCACCAGCAGCAAATGAGAGTTCTTGTTGTTATACATCCTTGCAAACACTTCAGATTTGAAAATTTTTGCCAACCTCTGATAAGTGCAATATGATATCTCATGGGATTTTCATCACATTTATATGCCAATAATGTGATCAAGTATCTTTCCATGTCTCTTGAGTAGTGTTCTGGCTACTTCCTATAAGTGTTTACTTGGACAATCTTTATTATCATTCAGTTATAAGTATTTTCTAATTTATATTATGATTCCCTCTTTAACCCATAATTTCTGAATATATAGCATTTTAAAGGTATCTTTTTGTTATTGATTTCTAACTTTAATGTATTGATGTCAGTGAATGTATTCTATTTGGTATTCATTCCTTGAAAACTTATAAGAATTTGTCCTGTGGACAAGTATGTGGTCAATTTTCATGTATGTGCATGTTTACTTGAAAAGAATGTATATTCCCTAGTGATTGTAGGAAATCAGTTGAAATAACATAATTGAGCTTCCATCATCTTCTAGGTCTTCTCTAGAGTGGATCACATGGTTCTCAAGGGCTCTGTGAGTCTCAGAAACACAAAGATGAGGGTCATGGCTAAACTCACCATTTTGGCTGACATCTACCTTAAAGTAAAACCACTGGGAAAGAACATCAGAATTAGTTTCTGAAGAAAGGGAGAAAGTAGGATTAAGTAGAATTCAACATGCAATAAAGGTGGTGAAAGGAACAGGGAGAAGAAGAAAATTAACTTCTCTTATCTCATAATTTTGTCTAGCAACTGCCCCAAAACTTTCCATTTGCCTATGCTTTCCATGTAGTTACTAGTTAATCTGAAAATTAATCGATGATTAAATCATCAGTGATTATCTATGCTGATCACCAAATATGTCTCCCCTCAAAGGTGACATTTCATTTCAGTCTTTCTGCAGATTCAGTGCCAATCCAATATCATGACTAACTTTTATCCAATCACTTCAGTGTTTCCCTGGATCTCTAACTATTATTTATTCCTTCCCACAAATTTGAGACAAAGAAATTTTCCTCCTGTATGCCAAGGCTAGTCCCTCAACTATGATCCTTAATTTCATCCTTGCCCTCTGCTGGTATAAGGCCTTGATCTTGCCTATTGTTAATTCTCTCTTGCATCTTCAATCTCACCATTTGTATTGACCTCTCCTCTTCAGCCTGTGAACAAACCAACCCAGTTATCTACTACTCTAAAAATTTCTCTCCCAGGAAGTGTCTCTTTTCTCTGAGGATAATGAGGGCTCTTTTCCCTGAATTCACCATCCTAAGAAAGACTTCCCTCAACAATTTGGGTGCAGGGGAGCCATCTTACGAAGACACCTCAGTAGTTCCAGGGTAAATCCTCCCTTGACCTTGGAGGAGGGGACATTCCTTCCTAGTTCCAAGGCAATTCTAGGGCAATTTTCTCCTTAGAGAAGACAACACAATACTTAACACCTGACAGGACACCCTGACAATCCACCTCTAGCATTTCAGTATTCCGTGGTGTTACCAAAAGTTTGGTACTTGTCCCCAAGGCCAAATCAGTGAGAATGAAGAGGAAAAGGAAAGAAAAGTTTATTAATTTGCTGGCAAATGAGGAGGGCAGTGGACTCAAAGTCTCAAATACTGCCATCCTGACTTTAAACAGAAAAGCAGGGCTTTTTAAAAGGAGTTTTTGGCAGTTAGGCTGGGTGTACATGACCAGTCACATATCATGGCTTCAGGCTATTGTTGTTTAACTATAATTAGTGGTTTCTGTGGACCTTATCTCCTGTGATGACACTTTTATGACCCTGTCCCACAATTATGTTGAGCCATCTCCTGTGGTTTAAGATACTAGAAAACAAACAGCAAAGAGCATTTTTCTGCTCCTTTGTTTACTGGCCTCTGGCAGGAATACAGGTTTTAATTTGCCAAAAGGGTGAGGACAGCTTTAAAGAGACAATTTGTAAAACATTTCATTGCCCTTTTTCAGACCTTTACCTCTGTTACAATGGAATTGTGAAATAACAAATGAGAATAGAAATAACTAGAACATTAGAATATGGTTGGGTGGCATCTGTTATAAAGGCTAAAAATTACTGAAATACTCTTTCTGATTAGAATATTAGTTCTGATAGAAGAAAGTACAACTACTAGAAAGCCCCATGAGGACTTTCCAACCACTCAACCCTGTTAGGCAGGGACCAAATTTGCAGGTGGCAGATGCAGGCAGATGCAGGCTCCCAGGGGCAGAGAAGCAGGGTGGGGGGTGGGGGTATGGAGGGGAAGGGACTGCAGGAAAATGCAGCTAACAACCAGAAACTTGAAGTTTTGAGGCATACACACCTGTGGAGCTGCAGCTTTGTTATACGAACACTTGCCCATCATGTATCTCAATCATCTGGTAACATCCCACACAAGCCCTCCCCCAGGCCAGGGCAATAAAAGGAAACCACCTGGGAGTCCTCAAGGTCTTTCTTCACACATGGAGACATGTGCCTCTCTGGAACATACCCTCACTTTGTGTAGCTCCCTTCTTTTCTGCAATAAAAGCTGTTTGTGTGGAATCGCTTCCTGTCTGTTGTCACTCTGTCGCACCAGCCCTGCTTGTGATTTTTCCAAGCAAGGAGCCACAGAACCAAGCCAACACTCCACCAAGAGACCAGAACTGACAACCGTGGCTCTTGCCTGGACTCAGAGCATTTCATCATGCTGATCCCTGAAATGAACCCAGTCTGCAGATATTCCCCATACTGTTTCTTGGGATTCTGTCATCTGGCACAGTTGGATTCCTGATTCTTTTCTTTAGGGTTGAAGCTATGAAACTTCTTGTCTTCTTTGTGCTCCTACCTAAAGAGGAAAAGTGTGTTGATCTCTACCATAAAATGCTATTTTCCAAAATATTTGACCAAGGCAGAATAATAGGTGACACTCTTTCTATTGAGCCTTCACAGTATTCAAGAATAAGCACCTGATTCTAGTACATGACAGCCTGGCATTGATCAGTTAGCAAAGCCATGGGATGGGAGCTATGCGACAAGATGGGAGCATCTAAGCAAAACCTCCTATTTCACAACTTTGTCTGTGTCGGTTCCATAAGTCACTTCTGTTTAGCACTTCCAGAGCTCTTTGTCAATTTCTTTCAACTACATCCAAAATAACAGTTAGCCATGAAAAGCATGCAAAAAAGCTTTATAGATATGCCCAAGCATGAAAAGCCTGACCACCTACTGAGATCCTTCATTGACCAAGAACACTATAGGTAGTGCACAGCTCATGTCTGAAAAGGATCAGAGAAATGTAGAGAGGTAAGTTGAGTCACCCTGATCTTTAGCAGTAAAACAAAGTACTCAAGAGCCTGGGCTTTGGAGCCACACTGTCTGGGTTTGGATCATGTCTCTGCCACTTACTGGCTGTGTGACCTTGAGCAAGTTAATTAAACGTCTCCATTTCTTTATTTGTTACAACATTTCTTTATTTGTTGTGAGGATTAAATAAATTCATATATGTAAAACACTAAGAACGGTGCCTGGCATATAATAAGCGCTATGTAAGTGTTTGATATTATTATTTACATTAGCATTAGCTTTATTTAACAATTATATTTGAAAGACATTATATTATATTGTGAAATACATTTTTAATCCCAGGAACTTTAGCCACAAATTAGATATATTACAAGTGGCAGAAAGAAGAGAAACATCTTTATGAAAAAGGACTCTGAGTTTTGTATTCAAAGAGTGTTGATTATCGAATAGAGTAGATTTTCTTTACCTGCAAAAGTAAATAAACTTACCTCTAGGTACAATGAGTAAAATAAAATATGTATCTTTTGGTATTGGTTACCTAAAGAATCAATATATACATTAGGGATAACCAAAATACTTAAAACAGTTTCCTTTTTACTTTCACAACCAAAATTCCCAATACAGTTTATAACATGGGCATCTCTTTCTCCATCCCTCACTGTTCTTAAGCACTTTTTAAATGACTTTAGATCTAACCATTCTAAAGATATTTTACTCTGGGAAGTTACCAATAATTTCTGGCTATGCCTGGTGGGTCACATCTGTAATCCCAGGACTTTGGGAGGCTGAGGCAGGAGAATGGCTCTAGGCCAGGAGTCTGAGACTAGCCTGGGCAACATAGTGAGAACCCAGCTCTATACAAAATAAGAAAAATTAGTCAGGCATGGTGGCATGCACCTGTAGTTCCTGCTACTCAGGAGGCTGAGGCAAGAGGATCACTTGAGCTGAGGAGTTTGAGGCTGGAGTGAGCTATGATCATACCACTGCACTGCAGCCTGGGCAACAGAGCAAGACTTCAGGCTAAAAAAAAATTAAATTTAAAAAAAATGGATTGACCTTTAAAAACAACCTTCCTGTTGCAAAATCTGATGGCTTCATCTCAATTGTCATTCTTCCAGGTAAATCTTCAATACCATTTCACAGTATTTACTCATTCCTCAAAAAACTCTACCATTTACCCAAAACTGGATTCCACTTTGATTATTCTCTACCTTCTCACCTCCAACTGTTCTGTTCCCAAGATTTGAGGCTTTATTAAGCATTTAGAGTTCAATATCATGGAGCATGTTCCTACCTTCAAGGCACTTACAATACACAAAATGAGCAGAGTTTAATGTCTGTCACATAAAAGCTACTCAACATATACTTGTTAAGTGAATGGATGGAAATAATTAGGACTACTCTGAGACAGTGTATAATTCTAGAAGACAGTATATAATTAAGGACTGGTGTCTATGGTGCATTAGAAATTCAGAGAACATTGAAGTGGATGCTGGAGACTATGGCCATACCACCCTGAATGCGCTGAATCTTGTCTGATCTCAGAAGCTAAAGCAGGGTCAGACCTGGTCACTACTTGGTTGGGAGACTGCCTGGGAGTATTGGGTGCTATAGGCTTTTTAAAAAATGAAGTAGGGGCTGGAGATACTGGAAAGGTTTCATCAAGAAAGATTGACTTGAGCTCTTTTGAGAAATGGGGAGGATCCAAAAAGGACCCCACTGAGGTCATTGAAAGCTATGTACAAGGTTAGGTTGGCATTGGTGCTAGGATAGATTGGAGCGAGGAAAACTTAGAGATACCATCAGCAAAACCATGTTGTCATCCAGGCACAAAATGACCAGGCTCAGCCTAGGGTATTGACTGAGAAATGGAGGAGTTACTTCGTTGGTTATTTTGAGAACTTGAGGATATTTTCTGGTCCCATAGCATAATCACCATACTGATTTATGATGGGATTACAGATGTGAGCCACTGTGCCCAGCCCAAATTATTTTTATTCTACTGTTATGGAAATATCTACAAACAGAAAAATAGTTTAAAACTCCTCATTCATATAACTCTTATACAACTAAAAAGCATTTAAAATTTGTATAAAGTAATTATAATAAAATCTATAAAATAAATAACATTCAAATTAATTAATTTAAGGTCATTGATGATATGATTTGGTTTAAAGTAGGTATGGGACTGATTGCTCCAGTACAGATTTGCTTTCTTTTGGCACGTTTTTACTATTTGAGCTGGGTTGATTCACTTCTCCCATTAGTTCTCTGTATTTGAATCACTGAAAAACATTCATCTTTATAACACACCATGATGTCACTCAGCCTCTGCTTAGCTTAACCGCATCACTTACATATTAAGTCTACCTGTCATACAATTATATATGCAACTCAGAATACTGAAATTTTTTGACAGTACTTGGCTATAAAATGGGCACCCAGATGATCCTGAATATACTTACATTAATTTTATTAATTTTTAAAATAATCATTGAATTAGAAAAATGAAATTTTAAAAAATTTAAAAATTCTTGAAGAGAACATGCAGTTTGATATACACTGTTCCAATGTAAGACAATCAAACATTTCTCAGGTTGGTAGTCATGCTGAAAAGGTTACGGATGATTTCAGCCAAAATTGCTGAAAGAGAATTTCTACTTTGTCCAGGAAGACTGATGATGGGGGAGACACAGGGAGTGAAGTTCTGATGAGCTAAAAATAAAAAATACCTGCAAGAGGAATGAGGGGGAACTCTTAAAGAGATAACCAACGTAGCTGTACAGGGTAGAAAAGTAAGCATAACAGCAGGCAAATTACTAGGAGGTAAGTATGAAGACAGAAGGAAACCCAAAAAGGAGAAGAAACCAAAGAATAGCACTGACAGAAAACCAAAGATAAAGAGACAGGGGTGAAATAGACTATCCAGGATCTTTATGGATAGTGCAGGAGTGACAGAAAAGGCAGTATCTCTAGGAAAGGAACAAAGAAGATGCATTAGCCAAATTAATGAGGAAATAGCAGTGTAGGCTTTTAGCAACAGCTGGAGTGTAGATCTGGATTATAAACAGGATAGAATCATGTTCTCTCAGAGTAGACAAAGTGAATTTTTCGGCCTTCCATTGGACCAGGCTGTCTGGGGAAGTCAACTGGGCCTCTCACACCAGAAGAATTCAGCAAGACAGCAAAAAGAGAACACTATTCAGTGCTCCCTTCCTGCAGAAGACTTCGGCTCAGCTTCAAGGTCTTCTCATCTGTGGTGCTTCGTATCTGCTTCCGGTTTTGTGAGTGTTTTCCTAGTATGTCTTGTAACTGCTCCACGAGCTCTGGACTTTCTCCTAATGTGTGACTTGAAGACAGGTCTTCAGCTTTCTTTTGTGCTTCACTCTTGGCCTTTTTGTTGGCTTTTTTGAATCTGATTTACTTACTCTCTGTTTCTGACTCAGTGATGTTATCTGTCACCTATTAAAGTTGAGGAAAACAGTCCTCCAGGGAACAGAAAGTTTCCTAGTATGGAATGAGGGAATAGGGCCATTTAGAGTAACTATAATCCCTAGGGTGAGGTCCTAAGAGCTCAGTGGAATGCCCCAGGTGATAGGTACACCAAAGCCCAGGCTCCACCACCATACAATATCTACACGTAACAAAATACCCCGTAAACCTATTAAAATAAATAAAAATAAATAAATAATAAATAAATAGAATGCCCCCAAAGACTGTCTTCTTGGTACTTTAAACCTGCAGGTTCTTTTGGCAAGTATGCATAACTTGGGGCTTTCATAACTGTGTAAAGCCAACTAAGTTCACCTGAGAATGAATTCAAGTGTTTGTACCTCAGAATCCCCGCTCGGCAATAAAGGTCAGTTGTCTATGATAAACCTAAACAATGTGTTGGAGTGAACAAAGTGGGTGCCACAAAAGAGAGAGAAAATGGGAAAAGGCAGGAATCCAGGCTCCTGGTCTCTGATAGGAAATCTTTCCCCTTTCTATTCTCTCGTGGTAACAGAGAATGGGGAAATCTGAGACACATGAGGAGTGAGATGAGATGTCATGCCCTATTTCAGCTCAAAGGCTCCTTAGGAATTTAGCGTCATTCAGAGTCTTCATGCACGTCCTCCTTTGGGGCCGTTAACTTCAGGATCAGTGTGACAGAACTCCAGTTTCCCATCACTGGACACTCTTTCCATGAGAGAAATCCACTGAGGACGTTCACGTGATTTGCCTGATGAGGCGGCATTTAGCGGGCTAGTCCAAAGACTGCAGCTACCCCACATAGAAGTAATACTGCCTTATCCGTCATTATTCAATTTAGGAATATACTGATTTTTAATTTTTTTTTATGCCCAAGGAAGTGGAGTTGTTTTAGTGGCTTTTTTCGTCAACATTGTGTTTTTATGTTTTCTGAAAGTGAGTGTTTTTACTTGGTTTATAATAGAAATAGGATCCTCAGTCAGGCACGGTGGCTCATACCTGTAATCCTAACACTTTGGGAGGCTGAGGTGGGCGGATCGTTTGAGCTCAGGAGTTCAAAACCAGCCTGAGCAAGAGCAAGATCCCCGTCTCTACTAAAAAAAAAAAAATAGAAAGAAATTAGCTGGACAACTAAAAATATATAGAAAAAATTAGCTGGGCATGGTGGCGCATGCCTGTAGTCCCAGCTACTCAGGAGGCTGGGGCAGAAGGATTGCTTGAGCCCAGGAGTTTGGGGTTGCTGTGAGCTAGGCTGATGCCATGGCACTCTAGATCCGGCAACAGAGTGAGATTCTGTCTCAAAAAAAGAAAGAAATAGGATTCTCATCTAATATATGAAGAATTTTAGAGCCAGAAAGAATATCAGAGATTCTAGTTCTCTTTAAGAAAGAATTGAGGTCTAAAATGATTAAGTATTTTAACTCATGTTTCTGTAACTGCTCAAAAATATTATTCCCATAAAAAATCCAAGACTCAGTTAATTCGCCTCAAGTCAAAAACTAAGGAGTGGTGAAGCTGGTATTCAAACTCAGATCTATTTGTCTCCACTGCCTTTGGAAGCAGCTGTGATATGGTAGTGAAAGAGCAATCTGATACCCACACCCATTATGCTGTGTGGCCTTTCTCATGCAGATAGAGAACTGTTCTGCATACCTAGATTTGTAATGTGAGTGCAGTGATGTGCTACATTTTGAATCAATGCTAAGCAAAGGCAAAAAGGATTTGGGGTTGTCTTGCTGCTTGTGTCTCTGAAATCTGATTCTATTGACAACAGAACAACAATTTGCACCTGTTTCTTCTCAAGTCTTACCTGGATTCTTTCTCTATTTTTTCCCCAACCTTAGGGCAGCCTGTAAATCTAGAGCAGTGTTCCTTAAAGGACCTATGTAGACCAGCTAAGCCAGAGTCACTCACTTGGAGGTCCTTTAAAAAATATACAGATTCTGGCTGAGCACAGTGGTTTATGCCTGTAATCCAAGCACTTTGAGGGTGGAAGGGTGGGGACTGCTTGAGGTCAGGAGTTTGAGCCCAGCCTGAGCAACATAGCAAGACCCCATCTCTACAAAATATTAAAAAAAATTAACAAGGCATGGTGGTATGTGCCTGTAGTCCCAGCTACCCAGGAAGTTAAGGCAGGAGGATTGCTTGAGCCCAGGAGTTTGAGGTTGCTGTGAGCTAGGCTGATGCCACAGCTCTCTAGCCTGGGTGACAGAGCAAGACTGTCCTCCCCCCTCCAAAAAAAATAATGTAACTGCAGAAAGAGGTTGACTGACGTCCACAGAGCAAGTCATTTTGTTCACCATTATTGAAAGTCTTCTCTATGGTGGATGCCCTTTGCTGAGCATTCACATGGGACACAAATGTTTTTCCACACTATGTTCATTCTGAAAGTTTTGTCCATATGTCTCTTCCTGTGACCTCTTTGTCACCAATCTACCAAATCTTTTTTTCTGAGTCCCCATTTCAGCCAAATTGCCAGTCACTGTCCTATCCACACTATGTTCATTCTGAAAGTTTTGTCCATATGTCTCTTCCTGTGACCTCTTTGTCACCTATCTACCAAATCTTTTTTTCTGAGTCCCCAACATTTCAGCCAAATCGCCAGTCACTGTCCTATCCGTGAATCACAATATGTGTACTTCTGACCATCTCTTAATCTAGACAAGGTGTACAACTAAATGTATTGCTCAAAGCTATGCCCACTGGGAGGATTTTCCATCACCAGCTTCTTGCCGGGCCATCCCTGAATAGGGTTGTAATGCTACAGCCATTTACTTTTAGTTGGTGCCAACACATTGTACAAACCACCTGTAAACCAGACCTTAGCTTTTTCTTCCCCAGTTAACTGGTGATCAGGAACTCCCCACGCCAGAGGAGTAGGCTGGTAGAGAGATAGCAATGTATTGGGAATAGGTGCTGCAGGAAACTGGGCCACCTCTTATGCAAAGTGCTTATATCTTCAGGACCTGCTTGTACCTAATCTCACTTATACCATTTACACTTGATGTTGGATTGCTGATGCCTTCAACCAACCTTATATTTTGGTGGATCAAAAAACATCCAATTCATCATGAGCAGCTCAGGTCATGTGGTCACCAAATGTTCCATGATCAGAAGTTCAGTGTCTACCAGGACCCAGGAGCAAACAAAGATCTGTTTCTGAAAAGAATTGTCGGTTCCAAAACCCCAGTGGTCTGCGCATCTACCAGTATGACTGTCATAGTCAGGCTCTCAAAGGACCTCCAATGGTCTCCATCCTCTGCTATTCATGCCCTTGAGTCATCCCATCACCTTAGGTATGAGTTGGACTAATGGCTTGCTTCTAATTAACAGAATATGGCAGAAGCGATGGGATATCACTTCTGAGATAGGTTTTAAAAAGACTGGCTTCCATTTGGGGGTCTCTCTTCCCCTCTCTCTCTCCCCCCACCTCTGTCCCTCTCACCACTCACACTAGAGGAAGCAAGCTGCCATGTTGTGAGAAAGACCCATGTGGCATGATAAGGAACAGAAGCCCTTAGTTCATCAGCTTTCAGGGAACTGAAGCTTGTCAACAACCACATCAGTGAGGCTGGAAGTGGATCCTTCAATGCCATGCAAGTCTTGAGATGACTGTAGCTCTGCTCAGTGGCTTAATTATAACTTCATGTGATACCATGAGCCAGAACCACCCAGCTAAGCTGCTCCTGGATTCCTGAGCAACTAGAATTATGAAATAATAAATGTTTGATGTTTTAACCTGCTAAGTTTGGGGGTAATTTGTTATCCAGCAGCAGAATAAAATGACTAAATGTGGGCTTATGGATGTTCCACACAATATTGTTTGTGATCAAAGAACCCATTTCTCAGAAGAAGTATACCACGGAGCATGGCCATCGTTTACTGGTCTTGCCATGTGTGACATCACTCGGAAGCAGCAGGGTTGACAAAACAGCTCACTGAAGATTCAGTTGCAGTGCCAGCTGGGAGACAATACTCTGAAAGGTTAGGGTACTATCCTATCGGCTGTGGGCTATTCTTGGAATCAGAAACAAAATAATAGGGGCCGGGCGCGGTGGCTCACGCCTGTAATCCTAGCACTCTGGGAGGCCGAGGCGGGCAGATTGCTCAAGGTCAGGAGTTCGAAACCAGCCTGAGCAAGAGTGAGACCCCCATCTCTACTATAAATAGAAAGAAATTAATTGGCCAACTAATATATATAGAAAAAATTAGCTGGGCATGGTGGCGCATGCCTGTAGTCCCAGCTGCTCGGGAGGCTGAGGCAGGAGGATCACTTGAGCCCAGGAGTTTGAGGTTGCTGTGAGCTAGGCTGACGCCATGGCACTCACTCTAGCCTGGGCATCAAAGCAAGACTCTGTCTCAAAAAAAAAAAAAAAGAAAAGAAACTAAATAATATAGGTACTCTTTCTTTCACAGCCAGAATACACGGATCAAGGGGTGGAAGCGGATAACAGTTAACTACGGTAACAGTTAACTACCAACCTGCAAAATTTTGCTTCCCATCCTTCAACTTTGATTGCTGTTGGTTTAGAGGTTTTAGTTCACGAAAGAGGAATGCTTCCACCAGAGGTCACAACAATGACTCCACTGAACTGGAAGATGAGACTCCCATTGGCCATGTTAAGCTTCTCATGCTATTGAAATAATAAACAAAGAAGGGATCATTGTTTTAGCTGGGGCAATTGCTCCCAATTACTAAGGGTAAATGGAGTGGCTGCTACAATAATGACGGCAGGGAAACTATGTCGAGAGCCCAGGACATTCTCTGAGAAGCCTCTGAGTACTATCAAATCCAGCAGTAAGAGCTAAGGTGAAACTACAGCAACACAAAAAAGACAGACCACAAAGATTCAGACCCTTTAGCAATAAAAGTTTAGATCAACTGCACCAGGTTAGGGCTCTGACTGGCTGAGGTACCAGCTGATGGCAAAGGAAATATAGACGATGGAGTAGATATGACTATACAGGACTATAGCAGTTATGCAAATTTTCATCCTTATTATGTATATATTGATATATATTTACTTACTTTTCCCTTCCTCTACATCATTCCCCTTTACTTTATATAAGGACTGTTACTGGTAGTTAACTTTACACTATAGACTGTTAGAATATTCAGGTGGAATTGAATTCATCCAGACATCATCCAGACATGGCTATGGTAACTGTTAGAACTTTGGGCCTCTCTTTCAAGGAACAAGATATAGGGCGGGGGGATGGGCAATATACGTAACCTTAACACTTGTACCCCCATAATATGCTAAAATAACAAAATTAATAAAAGGAACAAGATACAAATCTTTGTTAAAAAAAAAAAAAAGGTGTATCTTGCTGGGCAAAAGCAGTAAGATGGTGGTGTTGTCATAAGACAGAAACATGTAAATGGATGTTGAATGACCAAAAGGATAGATTCTGCTATTTACTGTCTCTCAGCTCTAAGCACACCTTTCAAAATTCTGTTCCATGATGTTTGGATGTGCAAACTATAGTTTCCAGACTCCCCACCTGGTTTCTGTTTAGGTTTTACCAAAAGGGAAGCCCTGGGGGAGCTTAGAAAAAGGGAAAAAGGAAGGGAGAAAGGCTGTCCCTGTTTCCAGTTCCTGTCAGGATTGTTCCAGCAGCAGCAGCAGCAGCAGCAGCAAACTATGGCTCCAAGCACTATCACCGGGCCTGCCACATGCCCTTGCTGTGTCCCCTGGGCAGAGGAATATTATTAGCCCCACTGTGCTCCCTCATTTGCTGGGCCGTGCCACCTGAACCACGCAAGCACCTGCCAGGTTGCATCCACCTTAGCAGTCCAAGTACCAGCTGCAATGCTCTTGCGGTCCAACCACCAGCTAAAATCTATCCCCTCCTGAGAAGGCTGATCATGAGTTGCAAAGAGCTCCTCCTTCAAACTCGTAGGTTCTAACAATACCACTGTTACCTTTCATTTCCCCAGCCCTGAGAGTGTTAACTGCTTCTTGCACTTATTAATCTCTGGTTATCTCCCCGTCTGGTCTTTACTCTTTCAGTCTTCCAACAACTACATAATTCATTTCCTGCATAAGATCACCTGTGTTTACAATGTCAAGAGTAGTTTCCATTTCCCTTACTGAACCCTGACTTATATAAGGGTACATAACCAGGTGAAATTCCAAAATCAGTATTATTAGACCAGCTTATTGAAGTGGGGAAAAAAAAATCAGTATTTGGGGACCAACGAAACACAGCAGAAAACTCAAAATAAGCCCCACGAATGATCTGGTAGGATGGATCCATTTATGTACTAGAAATAGTTGCCTCAGTGGTTCCACTTGCAAGACTCCAATTTCTCCAAACTCTTACAGGGCAGTATGTGGTTTGTATGTATTTCACTAACAATGGCTTCAAGTCACTGGAGCTTTCCATGGTGGTCAGGGACATCCTACATAGCTGCTGTATAGTGCTTGACCTTTGGATATACAGACGGTCCCCAATTTACAATGGTCTGACTTAGGATTTCTCACTTTATGACAGTGCAAAAGCAATATGCATCCAGTAGAAGCTGTACTTTGAATTTTGATCTTTCCTGGGCCACTGACATGCAGTACGATACACTCTTATGACGCTGGGCAGCAGCAATGAGCTGCAGCTCTCAGTCATCCATGCCATCATGAGGGTAAACAACTGACACGACCATTATGTTTTCCACTTTCGATAAAGTATTCCATAAATTACATAAGCTATTCAACACTTTGTTATAAAATAGGCTTTGTGTTAGATGGTTTTGCCCAAATGTATGCTAATATAAGTGTTCTGAACATGTTTAAGGTAGGTTAGGCTAAGCTATGATGTTCAGTAGGTTCAGTTATTAAATGCATTTTTGACTTTTCAATGTTTTCAGTTTACAAGGGGTTTATCAGAAGGTAATAACATTATAAGTCAAAGAGCAATGGTATTATATGAAGGGTACCACATTGCTGTCTCACTATGACCACAGAAGATATCTGCTAGGGCCAGGAAAGGAGGAGGTGCCGCTACTGCTGAAAGAGAAGAGAAAACAGTCATCTGAAAATCCCTACCAGATGATGGGATTATCTGCCCAGGTCCAGCCCATTAACTTCTGCAACAACCACATATTACTCTTTTCCCCCTCACTACTGCTCTTAGTGTTCACTTTAATTTGGCTTCACTTGGATTTTTTTCTTTTTACCTTTGCAGTAAGGAGCCCCTAAGTGTTTCCCCCCTAAGCCTCTACTCTCCTTAGGAAATGCTCACGTGCCCAAAGGAATTGCTGAAGAAACACAACATGCACATCTATTAATCAACTCTATTTCAGAGCTACTGAAGCCACACACACTGAAACCCAGACAATAACCAAACGTCACACTAATTTTCTGGTAGGAAGGAAAGAACTAACCAACAGAAACCGCCAACCATTATTATCACTATCACAACTACCACCACCACCAACACAACACAAAAAAGAGTCTTAATGATTACCAAAACAATGTTTTCACAATTATTCCCCCTGAAAAGACACATTTTATATTAGCAGTAAAATCCCCTCCTCCCTTCTAGGTTCTAATCAATAAAGAACAGATACAGGGAATTAATCTGTAGGCCCAATAACTTCCAAAATAGAGGCTGTCTTGGTAAAGCTGGATTGGGGAGCAAGAGAGTTGGAACCTGAGGTCAAAGTACAGTCACCTATTATCTCCCCTTAAATTTAGGCTTAGCCCCTGCTAGTGGCGGAGGATTTTCAAGGCAGACTCTGAGCAAACTTGCCCTGCCAGCTGCCTAAAGGATCACAGGTCTACAAAATTCCACTGTACCTTAGTGTCTGTTCACAAAGGAGTATGGGTGGAAGAAAGGACAGACTCCAGGCCCTTCTTAGCTCTTTTGCTACAAGTAGTGCAGCAGTTGCAGCAGGGAAAGGGAGCTGTCCCCTGATGGAACTCAGGCTCTTACCAATCAGATTAACCATTCCTCTCCCTCCTTTGAAGAACAAGTATGCAAAAAGAGCAATTGGAAATGTTCACTGCAATCCTTTCTCCTGGAGAGTGGGGCTTAAGTCTCATCATCACACAAATGCCTAAACCCCAAATATCTACTCCAAATGATTTTCCTGAAATACTCCTTCTCAGTACCTATTGTAAGAGAAGATGATACAAAATTCAAAAATAATATCAAGGCTGGGTGTGGTGGTTCATGCCTGTAATCCTAGCACTCCAGAAGGCCAAGGCGTGAAGATCGCTTGAGGTCAGGAGTTTGAGATTAGCCTCAACAAGGGCAAGACCCTATCTCTACTAAAAATATCAAGCCAAAGATCCACAATAATGTCTAGACCTGCACTGTCCAAAGTAGTAGGCACTAGCCACATGTGGCTATTTAATTAAAATTAAATAAGACTCAAATTCATTTTGTCAGTTACATGAGCCATTTTCAAGGTTTAATAGTCACACACGTCTAATGGGTTCCTTATTGGACAGTGAGGATATAGCACCTTTCCATCATTATAGAGGTACCATTGAACAGCACTGTGCTAACCATAGAAAAGCAGGATATTGAATGAACAACTTTTCTAGTCATAATTAAATGCATTAAATGTCATCAAACATTATGCTAACAAACTTCCTAAAAATAATTTAAAAACACTATTATCCTTATACATTTTCAAGTTGACATATAAATTTTTCATCATAGGCTGGGCACAGTGGCTCATGCTTGTAATCCCAACACTTTGGGAGGCCAAGGTTGGAGGATCACTTGAGGCTAGGAGTTTGAGACCAGACTGGGCAACATAATGAGATCCTGTATCTACAAAAAAATTAAAAAACTAGCCAGGTGTGGTGGCTCATGTCTATAGTTCCAGCTACTCAGGAGGCTGAGGTAGGAGTATCACTTGAAGCTGAGAATTTCAAGGCTACAGTGAGCTATGAACATGCCACTGCACTCCAGCCTAGGTGAGAGCAAGACCCTGTCTCTAAAGAATAAAAAAATAAAATTTTCAGTGAACATAAGACTCAAAAATTTAAAAATTTCCTGATTAATTACAATTAACATTACTATGCAATTGAGCATAACAAATGTATAATTTGAAATATTAAAATATAAAATTTTATTGGAAATATATCTCAATAAGATGGATGCTTTTTTCTAAGACAGGGTCTCACTCTGTCATCTGGGCTAGAGTGCAGTTGTGTCATCATAGCTCACTGCAACCTCAAACTTCTGGGCTCAAGCAATTCTCCTGCCTCAAGGCTCGCTTGAGCTCAGGAGTTTAAGACCAGTCTAGGCTGGGCCCAATGGCTCATTCCTGTAATCCTAGCACTCTGGGAGGCCGAGGCAGGAGGTTCACTCAAGGTCAGGAGTTCGAAACCAGCCTAAGCAAGAGCGAGACCCCCATCTCTACTAAAAAAATAGAAATTAGCTGGAAAACTAAAAAAATATGTATAAAAAATTAGCTGGGCATGGTGACGCATGCCTGTAGTCCCAGCTACTTGGGAGGCTGAGGCAGAAGCATTGCTTGAGCTCAGGAGTTAGAGGTTGCTGTGAGCTAGGCTGACGTCACGGCACTCTAGCCCCAGCAGAGTGAGACTGTCTCAAAAACAAACAAAAAGACCAGCCTAAGCAAGAGCGAGACCCCATCTCTACTAAAAACAGAAAAAATTTGCCGGGCGCGGTGGCTCAAGCCTGTAATCCTAGCTCTCTGGGAGGCCGAGGTGGGCGGATCGTTTGAGCTCAGGAGTTCGAGACCAGCCTGAGCAAGAGCGAGACCCCATCTCTACTATAAATAGAAAGAAATTAATTGGCCAACTAATATATAGAAAAAATTAGCCGGGCATGGTGGCACATGCCTGTAGTCCTAGCTACTTGGGAGGC
>VSMD01076315.1:0-11693 GCA_008750895.1 Mirza zaza
TGATGTAGAAGGTACTATTATACCAGAAGAAGGAAAAGTTTCTGGGTAAAAAAATAAAAGAATGTTCCCTGCAAAGATTTGATTAATAATTTTTTTTAAAAAAATCTCCCATTGGTTATCCACAAGGTGAATATCCTGACTTCCTTCAAGTTCTCCCTAAACTATCACTTTTATAATGCTTCAACATTGTTATTGAGGCATAATTGATACACAATAAACTGCATGTATTTGAAGTTTGGTAAGTGTACAGTTTGGTAAGTTTGGCATATGTATATACTGTGAAGCAATCAATACACAGGATAGGGAAAATATCCATCATCCACAGAAGTTTCTTTGTATCCCTGTACTTTTCCCCATCCTGGTAACCACAGATCTACTTTCCATTACTATAGATGAGTTTGCATTTTCTAGAGTGTTATATAAATGGAATAATACATTGTTCATTTTTTGGTCTAGATTCTTTCACTCAGCATAATTATTTTGAATTTATCCCTGCTGTATGTGTACCAATACTTCACTATTATCTACTTTCAGTAGTGTTCAATTATATGGATATATCACAATTTGTTCATTCACTCTCTGATAGACATTTGGGTAGCTCAATTTTTGGTTATTACAAAGAAATCTGCCATGAATATTTATATACAAGTTTTTTTGTTTTGTTTTGTTTTGTTTTGAGACAGAGTCTCACTTTGTTGCCCAGGCTAGAGTGAGTGCCATGACATCAGCCTAGCTCACAGCAACCTCAAACTCCTGGGCTCAAGCAATCCTCCTGCCTCAGCCTCCCAAGTAGCTGGAACTACAGGCATGCGTCACCATGCTCGGCTAATTTTTTCTCTATATATTAGTTGGCCAATTAATTTCTTTCTATTTATAGTAGAGACGGAGTCTCACTCTTGCTCAGGTTGGTTTTGAACTCCTGAGCTCAAACGATCCGCCCACCTCAGCCTCCCAGAGTGCTAGGATTACAGGCGTGAGCCACCACATCCGGCCTACAAGTATTTATTAATATATAAATATATGCTTACTTTCCTCTTGAGTAAATACCTGGAAGTTGGCTAGATCATATGACAGGTGTATATTTTAATTTTTTAAAAACTTCCAAAGTGATTGGGATCTTTTTACATTCCTACCAGTTTATGAAGTTTCGGTTTCTCCACATCCTTGACAAGACTTTTTACTATAGTGGCTGCATAGTGGTAATTTCAGTGTGGTTTTAATTTGCACTTCCCTAATGCCTAAAAATGTTGAGCATCTTTTCATGTGCTTATTTGTCATCTATGCAGCTTCTTTGGTGAAGTGACTGTTCAAATCTTTGCTTATTTTCTATTGGGTGTTTGCCTTCTTATTGAGTTGTAAGAGTTCTTATATTTTCTGAGTACAAATCCTTCATGAGAGGACAAAAACATTCAAAGCACAGCACTTTGTACTTTATGACCTTTGAGCTCAACATATGGGGTTTCCCTGGGGCTTAGGGAAAATATCAGCATGATTGGTAATCTAAAGGAAGAAATTGTGTTTCTTTTTTAAATCTGAAGGATCTAACAACACCCTAGGGTTTATCTACCTGTGTTCAAGAAAAGGAGTAAGTGGTGGCCTCGTTAGGACAGAAGGAATAAGTGACAGTCTCATTAAGTCACATCATAGGTGATGCCAACAGCTGTGTGAGTGAGCCATCTTGGAAACAGATGCACCCTGGTAGCTATTCCTGGATTTTGACCTTCAGAAACTGTATAATAAATGTTATGTTAAGCTGATAATTTGGGGATATTTTGTTATGTAGCAACAGATAACTAATACAGATTCACTGTGAAATAGAAGTTCCTGGAATTTAAGATAAATATAATAGGTTTCTAGAACTCAGAAGGCACCAAGGTAAATTTATTTGCCATATGGTGTAAGAAGCACTCAGAACACTGAAGAAAAAATAGTACTGACAAGTTCAGAGGGTCCAGGGACAATGGGGGACAAATGCTTCAGCAATGCAGATTTCTGTTGTAATTGGTTGCAGGAAAGTGCTCCTTGGTTCTAGGGAAGTACAGGATGTTGTTTATGGTGATGAAAGAGCCACATAGTCTTTAGAGAGTTTGAGAAAGAAAACAAAGATGCTGGGGCTCAGATGCTAGAGGGCTGTTTTCTGGAGTAATGAAAAAGAAGAGTTTTCTTTACTTTTCCCCAGTTAACAAATTCAGAAACTTTAGAAAATTCAAGTGGGCAAAAAGAAGAATATAAAAATGACCATATAGAAATAATTACTGTTAGCATTTCTGGCATATTACTCTGACAAATAAATTAATATAAACAGACTGACCTACCCACAAAGTTGATACTTTAGTTGCCTTTAGGCCATTTTGGCATTCTTTGAGCCCAGCTGCATCTGGACGGTGTGGCCTGTGATATGACCTGTGGAACCCATGGCCGTGGGTCCATTCCCTCACCTTTTCTCTAAAGCAAGTCTCCTAGCCAGATGTTGTGCTGTGTGGGATTCCACGCCTGTGGCTCAAGCATTCCATAACTCCCTGAATAGGTTTGCCGGCTGAGGCTTTCTGGTTAGGAAAGACAAAGCCATTCCTGGAATAGGGATTATATTAGTGAGAGTGAACCAGTAGGCCTTTCAGAATAGGAAAAGTTCCAATGTCCAGGATGGTTTCCTTGAGGAATAGTAATATATTAGGGGCTTAGTGATGGTTTTTGTTGCTGGCAAGTAGGACATTTATTTATTTATTTATTTATTTGAGATGAAGTCTCATTCTATTGCCTGGGCTAGAGTGCCATGGAGTCAGCCTAGCTCACAGCAACCTCAAATTCCTGGACTCAAGTTAAGACATTTAGAAGTGACTAGATTGGCCTTGGTAAATGTGAGCCCATGCTGTTGGGTCCACATATGGCCTCCATCTCTGATATATGGTCACTCCACTTATGTGCCCATTATCTCAACTCTGGGATTGCTAATGACAAAGTCTAATTAATATCAATTGGGAGAGCCATTTTGTCTACTTGGTTGTTTAGCGTCTGGTAGATGCTTTCTGGTGGGTGTTAACATATGATACAAAAGTCTTCATACTTTGTGACTACTCCCATATGTCACTTCCTCTACCCAGATTTCCTTTGTTTCTGGTTTTCCAATCCATTTCATTCCAGGCCTTCAACCAGACAGCCAAGCCATTGGCCATAGACCAGGAATCTATATTCTCACCTCAGTCCATTTCTTCTTCCACCAAAGCAGATGACCAGATATCTGTTCCCAGCTCTGTCCTTGGGAAGATTTTCCCTCTCCAGTGTCTTTCAGGACCACCCTGAATGCGGCTATAATGCACTCACTGTCCATTTTCAGCTTTGTGTAGTTAATGAGTCAACCCATCTATAAACCAATCTTGGACTTTTCTCTCCGCGTTAGTCATATGGGACCCATCACAGGGCCATTGGTATAAGCCATGGGAGAATTAGTGCAACTCTAATGGGTGACATGAGGGTCTGAGCTATTTGCCCATACAGCTTACTTGTACCCCCCAATCCTGGATATACCGTTTCCATCATATGATAGATAGCTACTGAACCTATACAACTTTTTGTCTTGGTAGGATTGACAGAACACAGCTTATAATGGGAAGCTCTGAATGCATAGGTCATTTGATGTTCAATAGCCAAATATTCTGCCTCTACCAGAGTAACTTGCTCTCTCTAACTTGCAAAGAACTATTTTTCAAAGGGCATATCATTCTCTGTTATGGGTGGCATGACCCTTCTCCAGAATCCCAGGGGCAAGAATTGTGATTCTCCCACTGGGGTTCTTCATAGGCCTCTTATTGCATTTTTTACCATGACTGACACCTGCAACACCATACGGTCTGCTGGACCATGTGACCCAAGTGGCAGGGCTGCTTGCACCATATCTTGGACCTGATGGAGTGCCCTTTCTTGCTCCAACACTCCTCAAAGCTGTTAGCCTTCCATATTTTCTAGTATATGGGCAGGAGCAATATTCCTAAGTATGGAATATGTTGCTTCAAAATCTAAAGAGACCTCCAGGCTCTGTGCTTTTTTCTTTATGGCGAGGGTGAAAGATCCTCTCTTTCACTTTGGAGAGGTTATTCTGGCAAGCCTCTGACCACTGGACTCCTAAAAACCACACTGAAGTGGCTGGCCCCTGAATCTTCATGGAGTTTATCTCCCAATTCTGGAATACATGTGTCCTACAGAAGCATCTAGCCACCTCTACCTGACCACAGCACACCCAATATGAAGTGAGTTGCCCATCTTAACTGGGAGTTGTCTGAGACACCAAACCACAAATGTGGTAAGCCCAGAGTACCCTATGGTGAAGGGAAATTGGCATACCTAAGATCAGGTTTAAGTAGCTTCTAAAGACCCAAGTAAATTGCTTGAGCAGGCAGCTCTCACTCACAGTGCGCATGCTCCTTTCACACCCAATCCAACCTATATTCTTATAGGTATTAACAGTTCCCTATGATTAGTTGACAAATGAAGAAGAAATCCAAGACTGGATTACAGACAGCTCACCATGATGTGATGTCACCAGTCAAAATTGAAATGAAATAGCAGTCCAACTTAGGTGTGGCCTGAAAGACAATAAATAATGGAAATTCTGAGGCCGGGCGCCGTGGCTCACCCCCGTAATCCTAGCACTCTGGGTGGCCGAGGCAGGCAGATTGTTTGAGCTCAGGAGTTGGAGACCAGCCTGAGCAAGAGCGAGACCCCCGTCTCTACCACAAATAGAAAGAAATTAGCTGGACAACTAAAAATATTCATAGAAAAAATTAGCCAGGCATGGTGGCACATGCCTGTAGTCCTAGCTACTTGGGAGGCTGAGGCAGGAAGATCACTTGAGCCCAGGAGTTGGAGGTTGCTGTGAGCTAGGCTGACGCCACGGCACTCTAGCCCAGGTAACAGAGTGAGACTCTGTCTCAAAAAAAAAACAAATAAATAAAATAAATAATAGAAATTCTCATACTGAGTACAACTTTTATCAGTATATCTCATGGTGCATTGGCCAAGAAAAACAGATAGACGCACGTTCAAAAACTTGGAAGAAAAAACAAATCACCAAGGGAGTGAAAACTGATGATTTAGGGAAAATGTATGTGAGCGAATATCTCAGAATGATCCCCAGATTGTGAGAATATTTGTGTCCCACATTAATGGCCATCAAGTAGCCTTTGCGGTTGAGATGATCTGAATAACCAGTGGACAAGATTTCTCCCCTTTTGATTCTCAGATGCTTTTCTGAAACACCTCAGTACTTGCACAATTATTTATGGACTTAATATTGGCTTCCTCTCAACAAAGCTGATCTCCACACTGCCACTGCTGAATGTCAGCCTGACCTTCAGCCCTCAATTCAGTGCCAGACTCAGCAGGAAAAGACTGCCACCTGGTGGCAGGATGATGACATCGCCCACTTGTATAAGTTTTATTACTCTTAATACTAAGGAATAGCAATTTGGTAATTTGTTCTCACTGGAATAGAAATTTATTCTAGATAATCTGTCTTTCTTGCCTACCATATTTCTGCCAGCGATATCATCCATGTACTTACTCAATGCCTCATTCAGCAGCATGGTATACCATACAACCTTGTTTCTAATCGAGGAACTAATTTTACAGTAAAAGAAGTAAAATTAGAGTTTATGGGATTCACTGGTTTCAACATGTATCTCATCCCCCCCAAATTCTAAGCAGAGACATTATTCAAAGTAATCTCTTCAAACTTCAGGGCCCCAGAGGGAATGGAGGCCCAGCTGGGAAATGAGATTGCAGGAATGAGGTGGGAAAGCAGGACCGCGGCTTCTAACTGGGGGTCAGGGTAGGGCCCTCTCCTGCAGAATATAAGGATGGAAAAGCCACGAGACCCAGCAAGGAGGAATGCAGAGGGGATCTGACTTCTTTCCACCGGGGGTTCGCATTCGGAGGGGCACTGTGGCATTTAGGGTTGTTCTCAGCTGGGGAGCACCTAAGCTAGTTATGTCATACCCCCGTTCCTTCCGCATGCCTTAGTAATGAAGGTCTTCGTGTGTTTGCTTACATGATTTTTGGTATGTACTTCTCCATTTGTCTGACTACTACTTGTGCCCCAGCATCTCCAGGAAGTCTTCCTTTACTGGCCACATTAATCCACAGTGATCTCTTCCTAACCAGAACACTTCCTATTAGCATTTATCATTCACTCTTCAATAATAAGTTGGCATATCTTGTCTTCCCAAGTAGATTCGCAGGAACAATTTCATAGACCTCATAGTATGAACACAGTAATTGACACAGTTTGGTATGGATAAACGCATACTGAGTGATTGATTGTCTGATATAACCACGCATGTTAAAGAGCGAGTGGCGTAGGCATTCATGGAGCAAAGAGATCGTAACACAGTGCATAGGCACTCAATAGTCATTTGAATGAATAAGTGAGTGATTAAATTGAGCAATGGGTTGACATGACAGAGGAGGCTGCATGAAGAGAAAGGACCTTAATTTTGCCTGAGAAGTGGAGATGTGTTTAGAGGAGATCGGTAAGGAGCAGGGGACTCGATGGTTATAGCATCTGCCTTCTCAACTGTCTACCACTGTGCTCTTCCCTCCTAGAATCTCTATACCATCACTGCCTGCTCCACTGTTAATACTGCTTACTAAAGAAGCAAGATCAAGGCCGGGCACGGTGGCTCATGCCTGTAACCCTAGCACACTGGGAGGCCGAGGTGGGCGGATTGCTGGAGGTCAGGAGTTCCAAACCAGCCTGAGCAAGAGCGAGACCCCGTCTCTACTATAATTAAAAAGAAATTAACTGGCCAACTAATATATATATAGAAAAAATTAGCTGGGCATGGTGGCGCATGCCTGTAGTCTCAGCTACTCGGGAGGCTGAGGCAGGAGGATTGCTTGAGCCCAGGAGTTTGAGGTTGCTGTGAGCTAGGCTGATGCCACGGCACTCACTCTAGCCTGGGCAACAAAGTGAGACTCTGTCTCAAATAAATAAATAAATAAAGAAGTAAGATCACTGGGCAAACAAGCCACAGTAGAAACAGGAAAATAAACTTCGGTTGTTACTGACATGATCATATCATCTTTCCTGCCTTCAGTCTCCAGTATAATAACAAAGCAAAATACTTTGGTGAGCGGTGCCCAAACCCAAGATTTGGCACAGGGTCAAACTGGCAAGCCTGTGTCTTCCGTGATCATCTGGAACATGCTCAACCCTGTAGTATTAACATCCTTCCTTAACCCTGTAGTATTCTGGAGAATCAGGCTGGATACTTAGAGAAATATACTGTGGGTTAAAATCAGTTCTGATGGGATCAACTCTGATCTCACCAATTAAAGAGCATGGTGCAGGCACCCAGCGTGTGAATCACATACAAACCTCAGAAAGCCGGGTCTAAGTTGCAGATTTTATCGACACATACTTCCCGAGGTGGAAGAAGTAGTGATGATGAATGTAAGATCCATTGCTGAAGTTGGGGCATATGTCAGCTTGCTAGAGTACAGCAACATCAAAGGCATGATTCTTCTTAGGCGTCCTCAAACTACGGCCCGCGGGCCACATGCAGGTGTTTTTGCCCGTTTGGGTTTTTACTTCAAAATAAGATATGTGCAGTGTGCATAGGAATTTGTTCATAGTTGTTTTTTAAAACTATAGTCCAGCTCTCCAACGGTCTGAGGGACAGTGAACTGGCCCCCTGTTTAAAAAGTTTGAGGACCCTTGTGAAATGTCCAGAAAGTGTATCTGTTCTATAAACAAACTCATCTGAATTGGCAGGAATGAAGGTGTGGTTGTCATTAAGGGGGACAAAAAAAAAGGATATATTGATTTGTTAAAAAGAAGAGTTTCTCCAGAGGGAGCAATCAAATGTGAAGACAAATTCACAAAAATCCAGAACAGCTGATAGCATTCTTCCTCAGGCTGCTGAAGTGTTAGAATACACCGAAGACAAGCAGGTGGAAAGCAGAGGGCTGCCTGGATCTGTGATGACAAGAGACCCGGATATGGTGCCTGTGGTGCATTTAATCGTGCAGTTTCAGATGCGTCTATTTTGGATAGTTTAGATTTGAATGAAGATAAACAGGAAGTACCCATTAACAATATTAATAGGCATCTGACCCCACAGGCTGTCAAAATTCAAGCAGATATTGAAGTGGTTTGTTATGGTTATGAAGCGATTGATGCCGTAAAAGAAGCCCCAAGAGCAGGTTTGGATTATTCTATGGAAACCAGTCCCATGAAGATTAATCCAATAGCTCCTCCTTGGTATGTGAGGACTACGACAACCCTGGAAAGAACAGAAGGCCTTTCTGTCTTCGATCAAGCTATGGCTGTTGTCAACGAAAAGACTGAGGAAAAGAGGAATGTGTTCAGTGTTCAAAGGGATCCCAAAGAGGCCACAGATACAGATGAGACTAAAGTTGCCAGGCAGCTGGAGAGGCTTGAAAGAGAAAATGTATAAGTGGATGGAGATGATGATGCAGAAGAAATGGAAGCCAAAGCTGAAGATTAACCTTGTGGGAAATAGGGTACAATTTAAGGAACAAAGAGCAGGCCCTCCTGGCTGTAAACTCCGGACTTGAAAGTTTTCCGGTATTGAAAACTTCAAAGCTAAATATTTTTTATTTCCAAGTGTTTAAATGTTCCAACAGACCAGAACATGAAATGGCCTCCTAAATGTCAGCTGTTTTCACACAGTAGCTCCAACACATTGAGCAATTTTTAAGGGAGTGGCCAAATTTCACTACAGACAAATCTTTAAGAACAGTCCTAAAATCGGGCTCGTGATGTCCATTTCTGATGTCTCCAGATTGACACCCCATTGTAGATCAGTGCCTCCGTGAAATTTATCAGGGGCACTCAAAGCAAACAATCCCAATCTTTCTATATAAACTGTATTCAAGCAAATATCAAATAAATTTCTAGGATTTTTCTTTTAAAAATCAGTTCAGGTGGAATGGAAGCATGAGATAAACCAAAATCCATGACCCTCTATGAGGCAATCATAAACAAACTCAGATTTTGTGTAATTTCTTGACCCTGCTGTATCAGGAGCTGGCTAAAGTCTGTGTTTGTTACTTAATCATTTCTTGTGCCCTGGGGATAGGGGGTTGGGAGAAGGCTTGGGATTGCTGTGGAAAGGAGGAAGTTCATGTTAGCCTAGTATCTTAGACGCTCTGGAAGGACCCGGATGAGTACAAGGCTATTGGCAAACTTAGCCCAGGGACTAGATCCTGTGCCTGGAATAAGATCTTTGTAGAGGAGAGCTAGAGAGATGCTGGGCTGCCAAGGCCAATCCCAAGCCCCAGGTGCCTATTTATTGCACACAATTCCCTGCTCTCCCCAGGTGTCCATTCTCCAGCAGATCTGTCTACATATCATGGAATTATCTCCACTGCTTCTAAATCATTCAGTGCTTCTCCTGAGTCAGGACTCACTTATTAGGGCCTCTTATCATCTGTAATATTAGTCTTTTGATCAATTTTATTATTTATTACTAAATCTTTGCTTGAGATTTTCTTCACTTTCTGGTTTTGTATTTTCCTTCCTTCATTTCTTTTCTTTTTTTTTTTTTGTTATGGTGGCTGGTTCTCACTGTGTTGCCCAGGCTGGACTTAAACTTCTGGGCTCAAGCAATCCTCCCACCTCAGCCTCCCAACTTCTTGGTTTTTACTTTACGAAATAGCTTTTCTTTTTTTTTTTCTCCTTAAATTATTGGCTCCCAGAAATGAAATAGCTTTTCTTAGCTACATTTATTCTGATTAATTATCCATGGTTTTTCTGCCATCACTCTTATTGCTTAAAAAAAAAAAAATGATTACTTATTTAGAGGCATATTATGCCAAACTTTTTTTTTCCTTTTTATAATTTTTTTTTTTTTTTGCTTTTATGAAAGAAGTTTTTAATGAATTAATTTCATCAGGCAGTTTTAATTCTATTTACTATTTATAAGCATGAGAACTAATTAATATTCAGGGTTTTTCTTTTTCTATCCAAGTCTCTTTCTAAAAATTAGGCCATGACAGCTTGCCAAGCAAAAAGAAAAAAAAAAAGAAAGGGCCACTGCAGAAAAACATTGCTGCTGAGATTTGACTGAAATGTTTCAATAGTATTGAATAGTGTCATAGACACTGCAGATACCATTGCTTTTCTTGTGATTCTTAATTTTGGGACTGAAACATTATGAAACTCATTTATTGCCAGGAACTTTAGTTATTAGACTGCTCATTAACCCAGAGAACCCCATTTCTCTTCTTGGTGAGATATAAAACACAACTTTAGGAACCCACAAAACCACAACTTCTTCCATCACTTTTCCCCTACAAAATGGGTTAGAAAAAAAGGAGAATGAAAAATTTATACTCTGCGAGGTATTATGCTATTTATTATACTATTTGTGTTACAGATCAAGGTTCAAATAATCCTCACAATGACCTCATTGTGCACATCTAACAAAGAGAAAATTGAGATCCACAGTAGTGAGGTCACTTAACCAAATCACACATCTGGTAAGTTGGCAGGGTGGGATCCAAACATAGATCTGCCTAACTTTAAGGTCTGGGTTATTCTGCTAGGTACATCAGAAAAGGACAAAGTTCACTTATCTAAGCTGGGCAATGAGTCCTCAATAAATGTTTCCTACAGGTGCCTATAAAAATTAGAGGCCAATGCAAAGCAAGGATTATTAATTATAAACCAGATCAATAAAAGTTAGGGTGATAAAGATTTCACAGGTCATGTCAGAAGCTAAGAAGGCTCTGGGAGTGTTGAGATGGAGTTTGTAACAGGCTAGGGAGGAGCGTGTGGGCAGTGAATGAAGTCCTATCGGGACACAGTCAGAAAACAATGTCTGTCTGTCCCATCCTGCTGCCCTTAAATGGGTGTGGCCCTCCTGTGCAAAACCTTCCAAGGAAAGTGTATGAACATCTCCCAGCCAGCAGTTTCTACAAAATTCATACTGCCACCTTCTGGGACCCCACCTAAACTCACTACCCCAGATCTCCCTCCCCTCACTACACCCCACTTGGCTAATTTTGAGCACCTTTTCTCTGATGATCTGTTTGGACACACTTTTCTGGAACTACTTTTCAAACTTTTCTGGTTCAGGCAGCCGTCCATTTGCTGGTGGGAGCCAGACCAGTCTCCCTGCATGGGAAGGAGGTATGACCCAGATCTGACTCAGGTATCAGACTGAGATCAGAAATCAGACAGGTAAGTGAGAACTGGAAAAGCCATGTTATAAAAACAAGAAATGGGACAAATAAACAGTCAAGAACCATCATGGAACCCCCACTACTGTGTATAACTCTGGGGAAAAGGTTTTGAGGGACTCTGTGAATTTTGGAACACTACAACTTTTTTTTTTTTTTTTTTGAGACAGAGTCTCACTTTATTGCCCAGGCTAGAGTGAGTGCCATGGCGTCAGCCTAGCTCACAGCAACCTCAAACTCCTGGGCTCAAGCAATCCTGCTGCCTCAGCCTCCCAAGTAGCTGGGACTACAGGCATGTGCCACCATGCCCGGCTAATTTTTTCTATATATATTAGTTGGCCAATTAATTTCTTTCAATTTATAGTAGAGATGGGGTCTCGCTCTTGCTCAGGCTGGTCTCGAACTCCTGAGCTCAAAGGATCCGCCCACCTCGGCCTCCCAGAGAGCTAGGATTACAGGCTTGAGCCACCGCACCCGGCCTTGGAACACTA
>VSMD01076319.1:0-28443 GCA_008750895.1 Mirza zaza
TGAATCAAAGCAGCTGAATTTGAAACAAGCTCAATGTCATTTCCTTCGAGGATCAACTCATCTTTCTGTGCTTGAGATACTGAACAAGCAACACCTGGCCTCATCCGAACCCTGCGGATGTATTTTTCACCTAAGAAATTTCGTATTTCAACAAGAGACCCATTCTCCTGGATAACAACGTTGATGGGGAAGTGAGCATACACAGACCTCATCTTGTAACGGAAACCCAGTGTAACACCCTTGATCATGTTCTGTACATGACTACAAATAGTGCGAACAGTAGCCAGTTCCTTTCTATTTCCCCACCATTTGTCAACCCGGAGCCTCTTCTTTTTCTTTCCAAGGAGACTAAGTTCTACATTGATGTGATTGAAGTCCCTCCGCAGGGCTCCTCTGGGACCCTTCACGATAACTGTACGTCCCTTAAGAGTGATGTCCACATTTTCTGGAATGTCGACAGTCTGATTGCTGAGAATGGTCTTCATTCTCGCGGGAGATACGGCAAAGAGGGGGAGTACAAATTTTAAGGTTTCAAATAATGCCCTTGCCCCCTCTCCCCACAAGTCTGAGCTTCAAGTGTGACCATCCCCCAGACGGTGCACATCTCACTCATTATGTATGTATATACCCGTCCCCTCCTCCCCACTCCCACCTGCCCAATACTCATTTAATGTAATTCCTATGTGTCCACTTAGGTGCTGATCAGTTAATACCAATTTGCTGGTGAGTACATGTGGTGCTTGTTTCCATTCTTGGGATACTTCACTTAGTAGTATGGGTTCCAGCTCTATCCAGGAAAATACAAGAGGTGCTATATCACCATTGATTTTTAGACCTGAATAGTACTCTGTGGTATACATATACCACATTTTATTAATCCACTCATGAATTGATGGGCACTTGGGTTGTTTCCACAACTTTGCAATTGTGAATTGTGCTGCTATAAACATTCGAGTGGAGGTGTCTTTTTTATAGAGTGTCATTTGATCTTTTGGGTAGATGCCCAGTAATGAGATTGCTGGATCAAATGGTAGATCTACTTGTATAGCTTTAAGGTATCTCCATATTGCTTTCCACAGAGGTTGAACTAGTTTGCAGTCCCACCAGCGTGTAGGAGTGTTCCTATCTCTCCACATCCACATCAACATTTATTGTTTTGGGACTTTTTGATAAAGGCTATTCTTACTGGAGATAAGTGATACCTCATTGTGGTTTTGATTATATGGACATTTACATTGAGTATTGGACTAAATTGAAACCTAACACTCTGTTATATGTTTTCTATTTGTCCTGTTTGTTTTTATTCCTATTTTCCCCTTTTCCTGCATTCTTAGATGGATTATTTTTGTGATATTAACTTATATCCAATGTTCACTTATTAGCACTAACCCTTTAAATTCACACCTAATGGGTGCAATGAGTGCTTTCTGGGGGATGGGCACACTTCTAGCTCTGACTCCACTAGTAGAAAGGTAATTTATGTAACCAAAACGTTTGTAACCCCATAATATTCTGAAATTAAAAAATATATATATTAAGGGGCTACAAATGTTTTTGTTACATGGCTTGAGGCAGGACTATAAATGTGCCCATCAACTGAATAGTGTTCATTGTACACGTTAGGTTCCCTGTGTGCCCATTGGTTAGTTCCACTATCATTTTTGTCTCCTTTGTTATTCCCAATGTACCAAGAATTTTAAAATATTTTATGCAAATCTTCCAGTTGTTCTTGGTGGCAGAATTGGTCTGAATAGTCTAGCCTGCCACTACTGGGAGCAGAAGTACTCTTAGTAACTTAAAAAAAAATTATTCTAATTTGTGAGATTCTACCTATATTTGATACCTTTTATTTTCTTTTTTATTTTAAAATATTATGGGGGACACTTTTTTTGGTTACATGTATCGATTTCATTATGCTTGAGTGTTCATTGTACCCATTAAGTAGGTTTTTGCCCATCCCCTCCTATGCCCTTCCCACTGCTTGATTTCCACTAAGTTTTACTTCCCTCTGTGCACATGTGTGCTCATCAGTTAGTTCCAATTTAAAAGCAATTACATGTGGTGTTTGTTTTTCCATTCTTTAGGTACGTCACTTAGGATAATGGCCTTCAGTTCCATCCAAATTATTTCAAGAGGCCTTAATCATCCTTATTCATGGCTAAGTAGTATTCCATGGTATATGTATATCACTTTTTTTTTATTTTAGCGTATTATGGGGGTACAAGTGTTAAGGTTACTTATATTGTCCATGCCCCTTCTCCCCCCTCGAGTAAGAGCTTCAAGCATGTCCATCCCCCAAATGTTGCACATCTTACTCGTTGTGGTTGTATATACCCCTCCCCTTCTACCCCCCCCTCCCACCCTCCCGACACCTGATAAATGTTACTCCTATATGTCCACTTAGGTGTTGATCTGTTAATACCTATTTGCTGGTGAGTACATGTGGTGCTTGTTTTTCCATTCTTGAGATACTTCACTTAGTAGAATGGGTTCCAGCTCTATCCAGGAATATACAAGAGGTGCTATATCACCATTGTTTCTTAAAGCTGAGTAGTACTCCATGGTATACATATACCACATTTTATTAATCCACTCATGAATCGATGGGCACTTGGGTTGTTTCCATAGCTTTGCAATTGTGAATTGTGCTGCTATAAAGATTCGAGTGCAGGTGTCTTTTTCATAAAGTGACTTTTGATCTTTTGGGTAGATGCCCAGTATGTATATTACATTTTGCTAATCCATTCAAGTGATGGGCACTTGGGTTGATTCCATATCTTTGCAATTGTGAATTGTGCTGCAATAAACATATGAAGTGCAGGTGTCTCTCTGATAAAATGACTTCTTTTCCTTTGGGTAAATACCTAGTAATGGCATTGCTGGATCAAATGGTAGGTCAACTTTTAGTTCTTTGAAGAATTTCCATAGTGTTTACCATAGAGGTTGTACTAATTTTCAGTCCCACCAACAGTGTGTAAGGGTTCCCTTCTCTCTGCAGGGCTCAGGTACAGATGGCCTCGAACAGCTCCATTGTGGGTTGCTGTGTGCTCCATCTGCTCTGCAGCCTGGAGCCTCTGAGATGTGGGTGGCAGCCTTTCTTCCAGGCTCCAAGCCTCTCAGGGGTTGATTTTTAGTGAACTCTTGCTCCTTCTTGTTCTGCTCCACAACTTGTTCCTGTAGGAATCTCTGGTAGGTTCTGACACTTTCCCCTCAGAATTACACCCAAGCTAACTTTTTTTTCAACTAAAATATTTCCTTCTTTCTTAGATGACTTGGTGACCAATGTCTCTAGTCAGCCATCTTGCCAAAAGTCCCAACCATTTGTTTTAATTTTAAGAAGTTGTTCTCGGATTTACAATATGCATCTTTAAATTATTATAGTCTGCGTTCAAGTGAAATTATACCACTTCACATATAATGTATCCACATTAAACAATATACCTTAGTTTCTCCCCTTCCATTGTTTGTGTTATTGCTATCACAAATTTTACTTCTGCATGAGTTGTGAAGCTAACAATCCATTGATATTATGATTTTAAATATAAAAAACTAGGGGACATATTTTACCAATACGCTTACCATTTCTGATCCTTTTCATTTCTTTGTACAGATCCAAGTTTTCATTTGTTGTAAGAATTCTTACACTTAAAAAACTTTAACAATTTTTATTTGAGACAGGGTCTTGCTCTGTCACCCAGACTAGAGTGCATAGGTTTATAGTTCTAGATTAAGTCTTTCAGTACTTCAAACATGTTATTCCATTGTCTTCTGATTTACATAGTTTCTTATATGATGTATGTGATATTCTTACCTTTGTTCCTCTGTATCCAATGTGTGTTTTTCCCCCTCTGGTTATTTAAGATTTTCATTTTATCAATGGTTTTGGAAATTTTCTCATGATTATCTCTAAGTGTGATTTTCTTTGTATTTATTTTTCTTAAGGTTTGTTGACTTTCTTGGATCTGTGAGTTTTAATCAAACTTGGAAAGGTTTTTGTTTTGTAGTTATTATTTCTTTAATTATTTTTATGTCCATTTCTCTCTCATGTAATTTATAGACTCTAAATACATACATTTTTAGATTGCTTATCTCACAGATCATTAATACTCTGTTTATCTGTTTTAGTCTCTTACTCTCTGTGCTTCATTTTGGAAAGTTTCTATTGTTATGTCTTCAAGTTTACTGATTTTTTTTTTTTTTTTTGAGACAGAATCTTGCTTTGTTGCCCAGGCTAGAGTGAGTGCCGTAGCCTCAGCCTAGCTCACAGCAACCTCAAACTCCTGGGCTCAAGCAATCCTCTGCCTCAGCCTCCTGAGTAGCTGGGACTACAGGCATGCGCCACTATGCCCGGCTAATTTTTTCTATATATATTAGTTGGCCAATTAATTTCTTTCTATTTATAGTAGAGACGGGGTCTTGCTCTTGCTCAGGCTGATTTCAAACTCCTGACCTCAAGCAATCCACCCACCTCGCCTCCCAGAGTGCTAAGATTACAGGCATGAGCCACCGTGCCCGGCCATGATGTTTTGTTTTGAAGTGTCTAATATGCTGTGAATTTTTATTTGATTTGATGTATATGTGTGTGTATGCCTTTATTATCCTCACCATATTCATATTTTTTAAATCATTGAAAATATTTGCAATTGCTCTTTTAATATCTTTGTCTACTGATTCCATTATCTGTATTATTTATGAATCTCTTCTTATCAACTGATTTTTCTCCTAATTGGGGTCACTTTTCTCTGCTTCTTTAGTATGTGTACTGATATTTTTATTAGGCGCTGGGCACCATATATTTTATGTTATTATCATATCAGTTATGTTGCTTTCATTTAAAGAATTTTAGATAGGTAGTAAAGTTATTTGTAGTTTAGTATGATTGTCCATGGATGTTTTTAAGTTTCGTTAGGATGGTTCAAGGGTATCCCTTGCTTTAGGGAGAGATTATTAGTAGTAGGCCCAGTACTGAAGCAGGTTTTTTCTGGAATCTTTATTGAATGGCTGCAAGTAATCAATAATAACTTTCCTTGGACTAATGGAAAATCAAATGATTTCCATTCCTGCATAAGTTTTGAGTACTATTCAGCTCACAATTTCTTCATCACTTTATTTTTAATTTCATGGATTTTCATGCATATTCAGCAAAGATTCATAAAAACCCCTTTGCAGATTTATGGAGCTCTTTTCTGGTATAATTTCCTCCTTTCTATAACTCTACTCTAAGATTTTCAGCTGTTTCAAACTTCTTGAATTCTGACCTTTATCTTATCACAGAAGACCACTATGATCTGCTTGGAATGTCCTTCCCCGCTACACTACACATTCAAGAATATGCCTCAGGCCAAAAAGCCATTGATGTGATCAGGCTTACCTAATTTGTTTGTTTTCTCTCAGGGATCATAGTCTTATGCATCCTGTTGTTTAATGTCTGAAAACAGTTGTTTCATTTATTTTGTCAAGTTTTCTAGCAGTTTAAGAAGAAAATTATTAATAAACCCGCGAAATCTATCATATCATGTTTTAATCTGGAATAATTCTTTAGTCTCTTTGTTTTTTATGACACTGTCATTTTTGAAGAGTGCAGGCCAATTGTTTTTAGGTTGCTCAATTTGGTTTGTCTAATCATTTCCCTGTTACTAGATTCAGAGGATACACTCTTGTCAGGAATACTACAAAATGATTGTGTGATCTCTTAGTACACATATCAGAAGGCAAATGATGGATTGACTCATCATTTTGCAATGTATATTTGAATTCTCTTCTTACCTTGACTGAGACTGTTGAGCTCTCCCTAGTGGTTAAAGTGTATGATTAGACTAATTACTGGAAAAAGCAGTTTGATAATTGATTAAGTCTATTTGAGAGAAGATTAAAATCCAGCACTGAAATATTGACACAATGGCAAGAAAACAGATCAGCTAACAAAAAGCCATGCTGTTGCTTATTTGGTACAATAAATAAAGTAACTGCCTGACAGAGAGAGTTGTGATATTTGTTCCTCAGGTTCAGATCAAATCTTTTTTTCTTGCTAATATCTCACATTTTCCCAAAATATTTAGCCTTTTTCTGGTATTTATTTATCTCTACTTCTACAAAAGATAAAAATATACATCAATATGTTTACTAAACAGATATACATTGAATAGAAGAAATAGACATTTATATATTCTATATAGAACATTATCCTCAAAATATCATTTTGTATAGTATGATAAATAGCATTTTATTAATATTTATTCTAATAGAAAGTTATTTTAGCATTTTTGCTATATAAAATTAAATTATATGGCTTTATTTTTTATTTGGCCCAAATTAGACTTATTTCCCCTTTGTGAGTTTCACAACCCTTGACAGACAGGAGAGTCTCAATAGTTGGTGTATGTACTGCCTCATTTACCATGGCAGTTTTCATTAAAAATTATAAATGAGGATATAAAGCCTTTTAAAAGCATCACTGAATAATAGAATCAAATACGTTGCTAAAATATCAGCTGTATGGTTTTTAAGCTAAAAGATGGAAAATCATTTAACACAGCTCTTAGTATAGCATTCACCTTAACTAAACATTGTTCTCTTCTTCACTCTTTCTTCTCCTCTTTGGTCAAGGAGATGTCAAAACACTCCCAGTAGCATAATAAAAAATGTTTGATTCTGACACCACTTCTAACACCAATCTTTCATGTGGCCAATATGTAATACAAAACTAGCCCAACATTGTTTTCTCTACCAATCCCAATATTGGTTTCAAAAGCACATTTCCATCTACAGTGGTGTGCTGAAGCTACTACATGACAGAGTAAGCACTGCTGTGCATTCCTGCTAACTGTCCCAACTATGCAAATGAAGCTGTAACATCTGTAATTAGAATGAATCTCACTGTAAATCATCTGACATGAATAAGCATCCTCATTGCACTTCAGAAAAGGCTTTTTAATTAACAAGATCTAATAATTTTAAAGGCTTAATGAGCAATTACACTAAAACCAATGATAGCACCAAGATGATTCATCATAATTTATTGTTTTTTTCTCAGATGTGATTTCTAATTATAGTGTAGGTAGGATCATGATTGAGGTTCCACCCTTACCAATATGCCATTTTCATTACAAAATGAATCTACCCACTGCCTAATGCTATGAATTCTAACTAGCAGAGAGGAGAAAGATGAAGATATCTTAAATTTATTAAATATCATTAATATTTACATGTTTTCTTATACATTAACTTACCTAAAGCACTATGAGATAGGAATTATATTAAATTATCCACATTTTTTAATATGAGGAAACATAGACTCAGATATGTTCAGAAATTTCTCCAAAGATTACAGAGATAACAAATGAAAGAATTTGAGTTGAACTAGACTGGACAGAGTTTAAATCTAATATCCTTTCCACTATATTACATCGTCTCTTTTTTATAACACTGTAGTTGTACATTGTTATTCATTCAGTGTCCACAACTAGTATTTTAACTTCCATTTCTATTCTTGCATTTTAATAAATAATTTGTAAATTAATATGCATCTCACATTTTTTATTTGTTTTTGAGGTGATTTTATTGTATCCAATGAAAGACATACCTCTATTTTAGTATGGCATATCATGTATTTCTGATGGCTAGCTAATTTATAAATGAAAATGACTTATTAATAGTGACCTATCTGTTCATGTTACTATCTTCATTGCAGCCATGACTTCTGCTCATTGCCTGAACAAAAGCGTTAATATGGTTTCTTGAATCCCCCAATAACACTCAACAGTGTCTTGTGATCCCCTGATCTCCACACTCACTTTTTCTTTCCTCCATACACTGCCAAGCCAGTTCACCAGCTTGTCCTGTAGACAAACAGATTTAAGCAATTCAAACATTTTCTAAACACAAGGCAATATATGTCTTACATAATGAATGATACTAATAATGCCCTTTTGCTTTCCTTGGAACTCAAGAACAGAATTTAGTAGCAATGCTTTGCTCAGACTAGCCTACGTCTTTGGGTTTTTTTTCCACCACCTCTTGTTTCTTTTGTTCACAATATTATTATTTTAATGAATTGAATGCATGACCTGAGGGCCCTCATTTCTTCTGGACTTTTCACTTGGAAGGCTTATATTATAAAAGCAAACTACCAGAAATCCCAGAATACTTAATTGTTGGTAGTAATGACCTATCATAATTGATACTGTAGAATCTGTCCCTATCCTAATTAAGTCTTTCAAACCATGATCATCTGAGTAATAACAAAGTAAATAAAATTTTCATTGTTTATTCTACCCTTCAGGGGAACTTATATGATGTCAATAAAATCAGATCTAAACCTGAAAGGCAATAAAGAAATAACAGGGCAAAGAACATTATTAGAAAAGATTTACTTCCAACCACATTCACTTCCCCAGAGTATCAGTTGGGAAATCTAATCTCTGCAGAGGACTAAGGTCATCATATGTTGTGGGCTCCATGAAAGGCCTCACATTTTATTTTAAATTGACCCATAGCCCTATCAAGCTAAAACTCTATAGCCCATATATGAGAGCAATTTAACTCAGGTTCTTATTAAGCCGACTCAAAACATTTTAAAATGAAAACAATCATTCTAAAAGGAATTAGAAAATGTGCTCTGGAAATTAAAATGGTAAAATAAAAACATTGGTTCTAATATTGCCAACAAGTCTAAGAGTCAATCCAAAAGGAAAGCTGCCAAAGGCCCAAGGGAGAATAATGACATTAACCACTTTGCTTAACAGCTCCCCAGCCAGTGAGGACTAACGAACTAGACTTTCCATATTTCTATGAAATAAATACATAGTGTAATTGGAGGGTGGATAGTTAAGTCCTCTTCATCTAGCTCCATATTAATAAAAGTCACCTATTTCCTTCACTATTTGAAACTGTGCCAAGATGTCAGGCTAACCAAGGCCTACATGTTTAAGGGGAGTGACTATCAGAAGGGAAATTTGATCCTGGACCCTATATCCACAACAAGAAAGAGAAGGAGACTTGTGGATTTTGCCTCTCCCCTGACCTCAGTGTCTCCCTGACTTCCCATTTCTCTCCTTAGATTATTGGCAGATGTTAGGTAACAGACAAGTACCTTGCTAGGCACTATAACAATATACAAAGAAACAGACATGGTCCTTAACCTGCTTTCATGGGTGTAGTGGCTCATGCTGTAATCCTACCACTCTGGGAGGCTAAAGCGGGAGGATCACTTGAGGTCAGTAGCTTGAGACCAGCCTGAGTAAGAGTGAGACCCTGTCTCTACAAAAAAATAGAAAAATTAACCAGGCATGGTGGCATGCACTTGTAGTCCCAGCTACTTGTGAGGCAGAGGCAGAAGGATCACTTGAGCCCAGGATTTGGAGGTTGCAGTGAGCTCTGATGACACCACTGGACTCTAGCTAGGGTGACAGAGTGAGACTCTGTTCCAAAAAAAAAAAAAAGAGAGAATATGGGCTCCAGATCCAGACCACTTTTTGTTCAAATCCCAGCACTGTAACTACTTACTGGCTCTGCGATCTTGAGTAAAATACTTAACTGTGCCTCAGTTTCCTTACCTGTGGAATGGAGTGATAATAAGACTACTCATCCCATGATCCGATAAAGCAATAAACAAGGAAACACATGAAATAAGCCCTCAATAAATATTAACTGCTAACATTAGATACTACATGTCTAGTACTATACCAAATGCTTTTGGAGGCATTCATTTTTGACCATCACATAACATATAATGACCATTATGATACCCTATTATACAGATGAGAAAATTGATATGCAGAAAATTCAAATTCATTTCCAAGTGATAAACAGTAAGTGATGAAGTTAACTTAGAACTAATTGCAAAGTTTGTATTCCTTTCACTATATGTGCCTATCTGACTTCTAAATATCTATAAAACATTTTATCAGATGCCAGAGCTTTTAAAAAAAATTATAGAAGTCCAGTCAATGCTTCCATACTGTATTAGGATTCTCCAGAGACATTTATTTTATGTGTATGTGAGAGAGAGAGAGAAAGAGGGAGAGATTAGAGAGAGAGGTTGACTTTTATCATAAGGAATTGGCTCACACAATTATGTAGTCTGAGAAGTCCCAAGCTGGAGACCCAAGCAAGCTGACGTGTAGTTGCAATCCAAGTCTGAAGACCTAAGAACAGGAGAGGTGGTGGTGTAAGTTCTGATCTAAAATCCAGCAGGCTCAAGACCAAGAAGAGCCAGTGTTTCAGTGTTTGAGTCCAAAGACTAGTGTTCTAGCTTAAGCAGTCAGGCAGGAGGAGATCCCTTTTATTCATGGGAGGGTCAGCCTTTTTGTTCTATTCAGGTCTCCAATTGATTGGATAAGGCCCATCCACATTGGTGAGGACAATCTGCTTAGCTTAGTCTACTAATTCAAATGTTAATCTTATCTAGACACACTCTCACAATACAGTGTGTGAGTGTGTCTCACAGACACACTCACAATAATGTTTGGCCAAATGTCTGGGCTACCCATGGCCAGTCAAGTTGACATGTAAAATTAACCATCACACATACATTCCAAAACAAACCCTAACTGGTGCTTTTATAACACAGCTTAATAAGACTTTCCTTCCATTGAAGATAGACCTAATTAACTCATGTACTAATTATCCTGAAAGTAAACTGAAAATTGATTTGATCTTGTTTTCTTCCCATTGATCTTGTTCTTCTCTTTTAATCAAGAATATATTTTAGAGTAATTATAATTGCCATACATATATGTCCAGAAAACTGAGTTTTCAAAATTCTGTTATAGCAAGAAAAAATTGCAACACATCTTGCCATATAAGGTCATGGATACTATAAACCACCCTAAACTGACAGACCATGATTAGTGCCCAAACTCAGACTTACTCCTAGATCTGGCTCTGGACCCAGATTTTGTACCATTTGTCAGTTCCTCCTTTCCTTGGTTTTCCCACCTATAAACCCTAAAGATCTTAAAATTCTGGCATATGCAGCTTCTGAACCCATTCATTTATTTGTTCAAAATATATTAATATTTATTGGGTGCTTTTAATATTCCAGACACCATACTAGTCTCTGGGAATACACCAGTGAACAAAACAAAGTCCCTGTCTGTGTGAAGATTAATTTTCTCTTCTCCAGTGGGAGAATAGATGTATTCAATCAATAGAATATCCAGGGATAAGCAAGGCAATGGAGAAAAAACCAACAGGGAATAAAAAGGTAACATATGCCATGCAGAAAAAGTTGCAATTTTAAACAGAATGATCAGGGAAATTTCACTAAAAAGATGATATCTGAGCAAAGATCTGGAAGAAGTGAGGGAGCATGTCATGTAATACCAAGAGAGGATTATTCCAGGCAGAGATAACAGCAAGCGCAAAGACCCTGAGGTTAGAAGATGCCTAATACATGAGAGGAATAGTCAATAAGGCAGGAATTTGATGGGCAAGGGGAGAAGTATAGGAGACAAGGTCAGAAAAATAATAGGGAACCAGATTGTGTAGTACCTGGTAGAAGAAATTAATGACTTTGTTTTTTACCTGAGTAAATTTAAAGATATTCAAGGTTTGGGGGAAGAGAACTGGCATAATCATAGTTAAGTTTTGAAAGGATCCTATTTGTTGCTATGTTGAGAACAGATTGTATAGGCTTAATGGCAACAACTAAATTAGCAATAAAAATATCAGCAGAAGAAACTTAATGAGTTTAATATAAAGCAGAAAGAAAAAGAAAGTACAGCAGAAGTAAAATTATGAAGCCAAATGGCATAATTAAATCCTACTATATTCACAATAACAATAAATATAAATGGGTTGGATTTATCAATAACAGACAGAAGGTCTGTTTGTACTATTTGTCAGTTCCTCCATTCCTTGGTTTTCCCACCTATAAACCCTAAAGACATTAAAATTCTGGCATATGCAGACTGGCAAAAAAGAGTTAATAATACATTGGCTACAAGAAACTCTCTTGAGACAAAATGACTTAGAAAATTTTTAAAAGTGGAATATAAAAATATTTTTTTAAATTATCAGGCAAATATAAGACAGAAGAAAGAAAGGTTAATATCTCACAAAGTATAAGGAAGGCAAAAAATGCCACAAAGGCATGTTACATGTTAGTAAAAAGAACAATAGAGCAAGATGGTATACTCCTATTAACAGGATTGCACCTAACAAGGGTACTTCAAAGTATTTCAAGCTGCAACTGACATAACTACAGAAAGAAATATGTAAATGAGCAATTTTAATTGGAAATCTTAACACACTTCTATCAGAAATGATAGATGAAAGAGACAAAAATAACCAGATACCAAGAATTTAAACATTATTATAAACATACTGGTGCTAATATGCACACACAGAGAAAGGGAAAGGGAAATCTATACTCAAGAAAGTAAGGCACTCACAAAACATTTTCAACAATAGATCTTATGTTAAGACAAATCAGAAGCAACAATAAAAGCTAAGTGTTAATATTATGCAGACTACATACACTGACCATACTGCAATAAAATTAGATAATAGAAACAAAATATAGATTAAAAATTTATACATTGGAAAAAACTAAATGGCATAATTCTATAAAAAGATCACAGGAAATTGAATACATTGATGTTAGTGATTATGAAAACAACATATGTTAAAATGTGGGGGATACGGCTAAAAAGAGTAAGATTTTTTTCATTCCCAAAGATCCAATTTTCACCCTTTTGTGGCTGATATACCCTGTTGAGAATGCATGTCCTAGATCTATCTCCCAATTTACAGGAATTGCAGGGCACAGAAGGACAAATTAAACAACACGACAGGGATGCAATCAGCAAAGCCAGAGTGCCTATATGTTTTTTTTTAAGTGGCAGGGTAAAACAAGAACATTTTTTAAACATTTACCTATAAGGAAGTAAAACTAATAAGCTGGAGAGGACAGTGATAAAAGCCAAACTTATCTTAATATATCTTGCCTTGTAGAACTGACTCTGTAACTATTAGCATAATCATACAACTATTTGAATAATTAAAAGCAAAAATAAATTTAAAAAACAAATCTTCAAAATGTGAACTTAAAAGTAAGATAAATGTAGCTATAAGACAAACTATTGGAAAAAAACTTGTTCAACAAATATATAAGAAAAGAATTGAGGACGAGTATATAAATCCAAAGAAAGACATGTGTCTTTGTTAAAAGACACATTAACAAATTGCAATGTGTGGATCATTTTTCAATACTGATTCAAATAAATGACCCATAAAAAAATTTTCTGAGACAATTGGGGAAAATTAACAGTAAGATATCACTTAGCTTTTAACATTTTAAGTGCAATAATGGCATTATGGTTATATTTCCAAAAAGACTCACTATCTTTTAGAGAGTCACATGTAACTATTTATGGATTAAATGACATGCAGGGACAAGGTACAGAGGAGACTATATTGTCCATGACAGTAATTGCTAAAGCTGGATGCAGGGTATATGGAGATTATCTATTTTGTTCTCTGTCATACATATATAATATATATTATAATTTTCCATTAAAAAAGAGTTTTTTTAATGACTAAGCATTCAACTTAAGAAGTTGCACAAAGAACAACAGTAAAACCAAAAAAGTAAGGAGGAAGAAAATAATAAAGATGAGGGCCGAAGATTAACAAAACCAAATACTGGTTCTTTGAAAAGATTAATATAATAAGACACATACACATAGTAAGATTAAGCAAGAGAAAAGGAGAAAATATGAGTATAAGCCAAACTAAATATGAAAAAGTAGAGCAAAGATTTAAAAAATAATAAGAGTATTATGAACTCTACACTAATAAATTTGAAAACACAAGTGAAATGGAAACATTCCTAGAAATGTGTAAAATGCAAAATTGGTGCAAGAAACAGAGGAACTTTAATAAAGCAGAATTAAAGGAATTAAAATGATAATCAGAGACTGCTCCTTCCACTATCTTCATTTTGCAGGTAAATTCATCAAATTTTCAAGAACTAATTCTTTTCTATCTTATATATATTGTCTTAGAAAAACTGAAAAAGATGCTTAAATTTTTTTATTAGGTTAGTGTGATGTTGATTTCAATGTCAGATAAGGACACTACAAGAAAAGAAAATTATAGGTCCATTTGGTCTATAAATGTAGAAAAAAGATACTTAAATGAAATATTAGATTAATTAAGTCTAAAAGTGCCTTCAAAAAATTATAATACTAAGCTAAAGAGGGTTTGTCCAAGGAATGTGAGAATGATCCATCTAAAATAGAGTAATTAATTCCTCATGCCAACAGCTCAAACAATTATCTCAATTGATGCCACAAAAAGATGTGATTGTGCTTAACATGTGTTTATAATTTTAAATTAAAAAATTATAAATAGAAGAAAATCCTCTTTTATAGGCAATAAATAAAATTATTATAAAACTTTAAGATCACATCAGAGGCCATACACTGGGCTTCATCTATTTCATTAAATCCTTATAGTCATACTGAGAATGCTAAGGAGTGCTCTCAGGTTAATTTACTTGCTCAAAATCATAGAGCTAAAAAGTGGCAAAGGATTGATTCAGAACCAAACCTGTTCAATGACAAAGCTAACTGACTCTGACACAAGAGGAAAGCCAAATGTATTGGTTTCCATCAAGATTTGCCACCAAAAATAAAACTCTGTAGTGGGGTTATTTTGCCCTGAGTATGTGTCAGTGTCCTCGATATCTTAAATCTACGTGTCTATGTTTTGGCTTAGAAGAATTATAAATTATCCTCAGATGCCAATATATCCTCATCCAAAGAATAATTAAAAAGGCAACAGTAAAAACACCAAATCTGATCCCAATGACTCTGAAAATGGTAAACAGATCTGAATTCTGCAGATATCAGGATCCACAAATCTGGTGTGATCAAGAGCATTCTGAGATGCAGTTCACTGATTTCAGCAAGAGAAAGATGGATATAGCTGCTCATAAACAGCCATAAAAATTCACCTCAATTTACAGAAGAGCAACTAACTACTGATTACTCTTTATTGTTATGAACTTCAACCTCTGTCTAGTGCAGAAAAGTAGGGGATGTTATTTTCCTACACTGATGTTAAATGGGGGCAGACGACAGCAAGGTCAGAATATCAGAGTAAACAAATCTATAGAAGAGTGAACTCTTATTGTATGTAACCTTCCCAGCTCAGCTTGCCAAAACAGGCAGAGCTGGGTCCAGAAAGCCAGTGAAAGGAAATGCTGGGGACAGGAATACTTGGGAAATTGGTCCTGGGAAACTGACCTGTGATGTGTGCTCTGTATAAGCACTTGGGAATATGCTGAGATCGTTACTAGTTATACACATCTTGTTGATAAGCAAGGAAGTATCTATAAATCTACAGAGGAGTCAAGAAAAAATCAGAAACATGAAAGAAAAGTAGAGGATGCTACTCAAGAGACCACACAAGATTCCTGTCCCAGCTGACAATATCATTAGCAGCACTTTGATGGGACAGTGACAGCTGCCCCTCTTCCTAGAACTGCTGCTGTCTCTACTGGTCTGCATAGCATCTGCATGTTCTTAGTTATATTCTTGACCTACATTAAAAGGAATTATTTCCTTTACCAATACTTATTAGCACCTTTCCATTAATCATATCACAATCTCATTATGACAACAGCATAGGAAGATCGAAAGATCTCAAAATCACACAACTTTTATTAGGTTTTGACAAGCAGTACTCAATTATATAGTGCTCTTTACTTCTCTGAAATGCTACCTTATTAAAATGTTAAGTATATATTAGAAAAGAATAACTATGACATAAAAGAAAATATTGGGGACCATTTATTGACCACCATCCGTACCAGGTGATTCATATATGGTATTTCCAACCCTTACAGCAAACCATTTTATAGAGAACAAAACTTTTGCCACGTACATGGTTAAATTAAGAGCACATTTTGCAGATATATTTTTAGTCCTAAGTGCTGCCATGAGACAATGTTCTAGTCAATGATATATTTACATAAGGATTGTGAGAAACTTCTGGGAAGTTTTCTTAAAAGAGAGAGTTCATGCCATTCTTTGCTTCCTCCATTCTGTTACTGCATGTGATGGCTGGAACTCCAGCAGCTATTCTGATCATGAAGACAAAGACCACATCTTAAAGGATCAGACCTGGCTCATGCCTATATCATGCTGTACCTTTTGTCTTCTCTTATATGAGAAAGATTTTTAAAATATAATTTAGCTGGCGTTGATTTGGGGTTTTCATGATATGCCACTGAATCTAATTCTAGCTGGTTCAAAAACATAATTAACATTACAAGTTCACAGATATAGTAAGTGGTAAAGCCAGGATTCAACCCTGCTCCATATCAGATCTGTATGGTGCCAAAGCCCGAGTCCTCTAGAAAATAATCTAGTGAAGATAAACATGTTTTTAGACTTGATTCTCCAGGAAACAGAGTCTGAGATGTAAGTTGCAGATTTGAATACAAGAAAATTACTGGGAAATTCTCTCAGGAGCCACATCTATAAGGACTGGACAGAAGGACAGAAGAAGTTGGACTGTGATTCAATTGCAATAGAGGACTCAGTGAATCCTATGGGGAGATTCAAAGCTGGATGGCCCTTCAGAGATGTTTCAAATTGAGGGAAGAGGGCAGTTCTCTGAGCGTCATCTCAACCAGTCATTGGATGCCAGCTGTCCTCAGTAAAAAAGAGCATAACTTTGGGTGAGGTAGCTCCTGGGAAGGGACTCAGCTATGAGTGATCACAGTGAGCCAACACTCCCAACTGAAGATATGCATACCTTGATTCTGCAGGGGTTGCTAGATGCCACTAGAGCCTCCACTGCAATGTGTTTACTATTAATGAGATAATCAAAAGGACTTAAATCTGTTCTAAATGTGATCGTAGAGCATCTATTCACAGTCATTCACTCATTTCAATGTGACACATACCTGAGTACATAATGCGTAGTACCATACAGAGCACCATGAGAAATATGAAGATGATTCAGGTATCTGTCAGTCTCAAGAGGACAAGATGGAGATGACAATGACCTAAGTATCATGCAAAGCTAAAAATGACATTTGTAACAAGAGGAATAAACACGTGTCCTGGGAATTCAGAGGAAGGTGATGCTATTTTCAGCACAGGAATTAGGAACATTTTCATGGAAATGTCAGGACTTGAGCTGGGCCTTGAAAGTGAGAAAGATTTGAACACGTAAAGACAGGAGTGGGATTATGAGCAGTATTTCAAGGCATAATGAAATGTAGAAATAATGGCAAAGTTTAATCTGATTGAAGTATAAAAGTAATGAAGGGAGACAGAAAAACTTCACATAACAAAGGGAGTCTGAGGAATATTTTGCTGAGAGTTGCCGATTATGAAATTAATTTCATAAGCATTAGGGACCTTTGTAAGTATTTTGAACTAGAGAATGACAAACTAGAGAATTAATATTTCAAGAATATTAATCTGTATTAGAAAAAAGAATACACTCCCCAAATCGTCATCTGCTCTTTAGTGAGGAAGATATATCACAACTGTCATCTCTCAGGCAGTTACTTTATATCAGGCATCCTCAAACTATGGTCCGAGGGCCACATGCAGCCCGCTGAGGACATTTATCTGCCCAGCCGGGTGTTTTTGCCACCGCTGCCTGTCCTGCTTAGCAGCCGACTCGTCCCAGGCCCACAGTGCACATGTGTGGAATGTGCGCTGAATTCTCCAACAGCCCTCCAACGGTCTGAGGGACAGTGAACTGGCCCCCTGTTTAAAAAGTTTGAGGACCTCTGCTTTATATGTTGTACTGAATAAGTAACACCATGGTTTTTCATTAGCCCATTCATTTTCTTTCCATTGTGTCAATATCTTAGTCCTGGCTTTTAATCTTTCCTCAAATAGACATTGTCTTTAATCAAACTGCTTTTTCTGGTAATTAGTCTGATCATACACTTTAACCTCTATGGAGAGCTCAGGGATTTTAGTCACTCACTCCAGCCCAAAATCTAACAGGGCCACGGACAAAAACGGAGACTTCAAGGACACCCAGTGGTGACAAAATCGGCACCATGGCACTCCCAAACTTCTCAAGGAAAAAAATTTACTGTTAAAGATATGCTAGAAAAAAAATCAGCTGTTTGTTAATAAATATGTCACCATTCTGTTATTTATATACTAAGAAAGAATAAAAATAGACCAAAACAAAAAAGGACACTGTAGTCTAATGCGTGATGATCACACTTCTGTCTCTGTGTAGTGGTTAGAAGTACAGGCTCTGGAGTCAGATCCTGGCTCTGCCACACGACCTGTGTTACTTGTCTAAACTGCTAGACAGCTCTCTAATTTTTTTACCTACAAATGGAATCACCAATTGTATCTGCCTCAATGGATTTGTGAAGATTAAATGAGTTAGTATATCTGCATCCCTAACAATGGTGCCCGGCACAAAGTACCCAATAAATGTCAATCATCATCATCACCATCATCTTGCTGATTAATGTCACCTTCTCAGACAAACTTTTGTCATACATATTTGCATAGCTTTGCATAGCTTGGTAATATGCATTTATTCTTATTATTCAGCTATTCAGTATTGATGTCTTAGTAAACTGCATTTTCCTTTTTGATAACTCAGATTATTTTAAAACAACATCCAAGTGAAACTACCTCTCTTTCAATCCTGAAAAATCACTCACTAGTTGCAATTCCCTAGCAGCATCTTTACATCTGCTGCTTCCCCACTGTCCTTCTACCTTCTCTTCCTACACTTGGTTCAGAATTAATGGGACAGATTAGGCAGCAATCATCAAAATCCCTGGGCCGGGTTTGGTGGCTCACGCCTGTAATTCTAGCACTCTGGGAGGCTGAGGCGGGAGGATCGCTCAAGGTCAGGAGTTCAAAACCAGCCTGAACAAGAGCCAGACCCCATCTCTACTACAAATAGAAAGAAATTAATTGGCCAACTAAAAATATATAGAAAAAACTTAGCCGGGCATGGTGGCGCATGCCTGTAGTCCCAGCTACTTGGGAGGAGGCTGAGGCAGAAGGATTGCTTGAGCCCAGAAGTTTGAGGTTGCTGTGAGCTAGGCTGATGCCATGGCACTCTAGCCCGGGCAACAGAGTGAGACTCTGTCTCAAAAAAAAAAAAAAAAAAAAAATCCCTGGATCCCTAAAAGAGCTGTGTCCTAGTGCACAGCGATTTCCCAGGACCACAAACACACTGGCAGCACTCAGGCCAACACAACCCCTTCCCTCTAAACATCATTCACTCATGTTAGGTCTGGGTCACCATAATGGGGTGGAGCTGGATAGAAGGAGAAAGGAAAGTTAGAGTCCTGTTCCTCTATACAGTTTTCTCTTTTCTCTTGCCTCCACTGAAAGTTATGGTTCTGCTAAAAAGGCCAAGCAGGACCAGAAAGGCACTTACTGGAAAGGCATGAACAATCATGTGATTCAGGAGAGAAGTTCTGGTGTTGACAGGTTGTCCAGCCGAGTGCACCCAGTCTGGAGATGCACTCAGTGATACAGGGAGAAGGCTCTCATCTTCCTCTGTGCACAAGGCCAAAAGGATGTGACTACCTGACCTCATACATTACCTCTTCTAGATAACCTTCCAGTGGGATCCCATGTACCCCCAAATTCCCTTCCCACGTGGCCCGGAACTGCTTCTAGGGCTTGTTTGTGTCTCTTCACTGGATGCAGAACAACTATTTATGCAGTGTGGAGAGAGCTTGGATATGTTGGCCACAGTGTCCACCCATGTGACTGTAAAGCCCCTCGTAGTGCGTAACAGAGCCAAGGGTATGCAAAGAATGGAGCAGGCTGCAGGCCCGGGCCAGGGGCTACAGGCCATTTCCCCCGCTGCCACCTGCCAGCATGGGACTCTGAGACTTCTAAGTTCAAACTTGGCCCCTTCCAGCCAGTGTAAAGATAGGAACGAGGTAGGATAAAACATATTTTATTTAATAATTTTTTAGTTTGGTTGATGACTGTTTTAATCTTGACGTTGTGAGTTCCCATGTGTACTGCTGTGCCTTACTGTGATAACATGAACGTTGCCTAGAGAATCCTCTAGACTCACCATTCCTTAAGAACCAAGTGATGGCCCAAAAGATCAGCAGCCCAAAAGGATTTAGGTCATGAATCAGGACAGGTGTATCCCAGCGAATGGTACTAAAACCAGTAGGGAGCTGTAGGCACTTTAAAATGCCTAGATGATCTAAATACCTTTGTAACTCTGCACCGAGCACAGTGATGTGCAAATATGTATCAAATGAAAAATGAAGGAATGAATGAACTCCAACTCTCCTAAAGGCTCAGACAACTTGAGAAACTTGAATATAGTTTCTTCACTTCCACTTGGAAGCAGCATTACTGCTAATACGCGCAGGTGTCCTTGTGCACGAGAACCAATGAAGCTGATGAACAATAGCAATAGCTTTGAAATTTGCATAAAATGCATATAGAAAGAACTATTTTCTGCTTTTTAACAACACATCGAGGTACTCACAAGTGTAAACCAGGAATGCTACACTTGGAATAAGTGGCACTTACATTCAGCTCCCTGATTACATATTCAAATAAATGTACACAGTTTTATTTGAATGTGTAATCCAGTGTGAATAGGAACATTCGAACAAACTCATTTGGTCGATTTATTTAGATCTCTGATGGCTCATTCTAGTAAAATGCATGCACTTTCCCCATGTTTCTTTCCAAACCATTAACTGGAAGAAACATAATTTAAAGCATTTTGTTAAAATGGCATTAAGGATGGTGGGTTGCTGTTGTTGTTGTTGTTGTTTTTCTCTCTCTCGTTCTTTTTCTTTCTTTCTTTTCTTTCTTTCTTTGTTTTCTTTCTTTCTTCTGCTGTTACATTGAATTGTGATGCGTAGAAATGTATGCATCATCACAATAATAAATATACTTTATGGACAACCTCAACAACATTCTACTAAGCAAAATGCCCTCCTTTATAGCTACGAATTTCTTTATGTATAAAGAAAAAATATTGGTTCCACCAGAACTAAAGGGAAAAGAGATGCTTCCTTGCTTCCCCTGTTGCTTCAACTATTGTGGACTGCAGCATTGGTGGGGGAAGATGGAAAGTAGACCTTTATCCTTATGTAAAGGTTTAGCTGGTGATGGGGTAAAAAAAAAAAAAAAAGAAGAAAAAGAAAAAAAAAAAAACCAGGAAATTAGAAGACTACTTTGTTTGTGACATATTGGACTTTCCTAATTCTTATAACTGCCCCAGAGCCATTGATGTGGTGAGTGATATGATTGGAGCTGAGTTTCCAAAAGGTTAATCTGAGAGCCACGTGTCAAAGGTGAAGGAGAAGGGAGACCTGGGAAGGAGGGCGTGTGCGGTGTACCAGTCTCAGTGAGAGTAACAAGGACTGGCATGGGTCATGGCAACTGGACAGGGAGGTGGAGACATGGTCAGCAGGTATCAGGGACGGAGGAAGGAACACGGGATTGGCATCAGTAGGCACAACTGCCTGTCCTCTCTCCTGAACCACAGACCCTCATTTCAATACTCTAATGGACTTACCACCACACAGAGGGGTATTTCACAATGTCAAAATCCTCACGACCCACCCTGAATCTCCTGAATCTACTTAGTTTCTTCACACAGTTTAGGGATATGTTAAAATTTCCCCTATTTTGATAAACATCCTTTAATACTACTTCTCTGGTAAACTTTGGGTCTCTTTCTTTATCATCAAACCACTTTTGCCTCTCATGCATGCTAAACAACAGGCACTCTTTCTTTCCTGCCTCACTGTTAGAAGAGGACAGCTTTTGAACAAGGACAAATGGCAAAGTGTGCCTTAGATGGGAAGGGTAACAGGATTGTAAATATCTCCCTGCTTGCCTTTTAGGCTTCTCTTTTCTCTCTGGCTCTCTTCAGACAGTCAGATGAGGCATAAGGGGATTATTTAGGAGGAGACAGGGTGAGCCCACTAGTCCAACTTGAGCCAGCTGAAGCCCCACCCAGTTCATTAGAGTGAAAGAGAAAATAAGAATGCCAGCCAAGCCCCACTCAAAAACAGTGTCCATCTGGCCAGGGCAGCACTTTTTCTTATCTGTGAGTAAACACAGCCTGACAAAGGCTGGGCCACTCTGCACATCTGACATAGCTGGAAGGAGAGGCCCCCAACAGCTGGGAAACCTCACCTATTCATGCCTCTACCCAAAGCAATCTAGCTTCCATTCCCATTATTTTATGGAAACGACTCTGGAAAAATGGCCTTCTCAGCTGCAATTCCTGCGGGCTCTCCGCCTCTTGCTGCCTGGCTCTCTGCGGTGGCTCCTGGGCGATCTTGCTTCTTTCTCTCTGGGTTGTGTCTGGCTCCCTCCACCCTTTCTAGCTGCCCTGTGCAGCCCACACCCCGAGCTCTTCCGCCGTCTCCATCTTGCCCAATTGATCCGGCTTTGTCTCTCTTCCGGACTTTTTTCTCAATTGGAAATCTCTGTTCATCATATGGCTTCAACATCCACCTTCACCCAGATGACTTTTAAATCTCTATCTTCACTTTTAAAATCACACCTAAGCTCCAACTTCATATTTCCAACCATCTGCTAGGAATCTCCTGTTATTTTCCGACTCCTCCAAATAAGGGCACCTAAAAATGAAAATCACCAACCTCACTCCCAAACCTGCTCTATAAATTCCCCTACAACACAATGCTCCCAGACACTCATAGTCAAAGTCTAATTGTTGTTTATTCATTCACTGAAAGAATACACTAATGGACACCTGTCACCCTCCAGGCACTGTGTCTGCCTCTGGGTACACATTCTTGCCTCAGTCACCTTTAACTCTTTTTTTTTTTTTTTTTTTTTGACCATTCCATCCATTGCTAAGTTCTAACAACTCTAGCTTGATTATATCTTTCAAATCCATCCTGTCCTATGTATTCCAGTTTCTGCTATTCAAACCCAGGCCTCTGTGATTTCTTAGATGGATCATTACTGTGGCCTCCTAATGGGCTGCTTTCTCCACCATATTCCTTCTTTTCTAATTCATCTGACAATCCTTCTCCAGATTAATCTTTTCAAAACAAAGTTTTCACTCCTCAGAAGCCAACATATAGCAGTGGAAAGACAGTGCCATCTCAACTAGTTGTGTGACCCTTGGCAAATCGCTTACCTTTTCTGAGCCTGTTCCTTCCTTTGTAAAATAGGACTAATGATACCTTCCTCATCAGGGATGTTGTCCAGATTAATGAAATGATAATGCCGTTATTCTAAGCACTTTCACATATTCACTAAATCTTTGCAACAACATTATGAAGTAAGTACCATTATAATATCCTTTTCACAGATAAGAAAGCTGAGGCTCAGTGAGGGAAAGTAACTCCTCCAAGGCCACATAGCTAAGAAGTACAATGCCAGAATTGGCATCTATGCAGTCTGATTCTAGAGTACAGGCTCTTGCCTGACACATAGTCGATGCAAAACAGGAACCAAAATGTTGGTTCCTGTCATCTTCACAGACATATGAGCTAATTTTCCCTCTTGCATGAACTAGATAGAGTTAGGTTTCTGACACTTGCAACTGAAAGCGTCTTAATGAATACACCTGCCAACCAGTTGAGTTCACCATTAGTGAATATTAGGGAAGCACAGCAGAGTCTGTGGCCACCAACAAATCAAACTCTGTGCAAAACATGTAGCTTGTTAATAATCCCTTTCAAATACATACGAAACATTTTGTTAAAAGGAACAATGCATAGAACGCTTAACAAAAGCATATTTCTTGAGGATATTCTCTGAACAAACCCTCAAATGTTTACTCTAAAACATAACTTCCAACAATCTGCTTTATAGTTTACAGCATATAGTTTAGATTTCAAGTTTTCTCTCTACTTGGTATTGCTAGTGTTTCATTTGATGTGTCACCTGTCATGAAGCTAATATACTTGAACTTTAGAGGTCATTTGCATTTGTTCTTCTATTTCAGGGCATTTATTTACTCATTTAACCATGAGTCAAATATTTGCGCCAAGTTTTGTATTAGATGCTGTGGTAAATAGCATTGCCACTAGCCAAAGTGTAGGTAATCATGCCCATGTCTACTTTGCATTATGGAATAAATATTCTATTCAATAAGAGCTTTGTCTCTTAAAACTTCTTACCACCCTAAAGCCAAAACTATACTTTTACTTCCCAGATACTTCCCTTCCCAAGCATAGAATGGATTCAAAACTTCAGCCCTATGGGCGTTCTCAGTCTTCTCCTCTGCAGCAGGACTCAGTCCCAGAGCCATCATTTAGACTGCTCAGGCTTTATCTTTATCTTTGAGGCTTTGTGTTGCACACACAAAATTTCTTTTTAAAGTATGCAATTTAAGTTAAGTAGTTTGAACAACGTTTGGCATTGTACTCAAAGAACCCAGCACAGGAGTTTTGAATTGTTTCTCATAGAGTTTCTGCATAAATGCTAGGCTAGCTTTTCAAAGATGTTGTGGGAAAAAAATCAACCAACTAAATGAGTATAATACAAATCAGATGAAATAACAATACACTTGGCTGTACACAATTTGCAGGATCTTAATAGTCTGTATTAGATTTTCAATGCTCAAGCCTAAATAAATATATAAATAGCCTGAAGTTTGAGCACTAATGTATTACCGATGTCTTCCTATATTCTTTGTCGCTGCAAGCAGAAAATGCATAAAGCTGAGCTGGATGTATTGTCTGGATTAGAATTAATCTTTGGGCAGACAGATGGTTTTTTATTTTCATACAATTTATGTGAATTTTTATCATCTCTAAAGCCAGCCTCATTAAGATTTATGAGCTTTGCAAATAATTCCAAAAGTTTTTATTGAGCTACAGAGTTGTCCTTTGAAACATCCAATCTCATGTTTGAGGAAAATGATAAACAGGTAACTTGGTCACTTCTATGTGGCTCAACAATGAGAGGACTGATCTATCAATGGATAAGCTCATCTTTTTAAATGGTGAGGTATCTTTTTGTTTCCCTTGCCATCTGCAGACAACAAGTATTATCAGAAGGATGAAGCACCTGTATTAACAGTTCCATTAAATCTCTCTTTTTTGACTTATATGAAATTCAGGCAAAGCTTAAGGGATGATTTTTTGAGGAATAACAACAGCTTTATTAATCTTCAGAGTAATCCACTACTTCAAATCTTCCCAGTGGCTTTCCATCATTTATAGAATAAAATTCAAAGCCCTTAGCCTACTTCATAAATTATTGATGACCACTATAGCACCTACCACTCCCATCTCACTGAAGCCCTCCTTGTAGATAACTCCTGAAACTTAGAAGCTAATTATTCTTCCACCTAATCCACCCATACCCAACACAGCCAGCCAATGCTCCGTGCTGTTTCCTACCTTGATGCATTTGCTACTCCTTCCCTCGGCCTGGAATCCCTTCTTCTTCCTATTAGCCTGGCAAATAACACTCCCAAGCATCAGGTTAAGTATTGACTCCTCTATGCAGTGTCCCTGGGACTCTCTTTCCACCCAGTGAGAGTTGACCTGCTCCTTTGTTTCCGACAATACTCTGCATATGATTTTATAACACCACCAATAAAAATTGATTATACTTATTTTTTACACTTCTATCACGTAGTATGAAATTATAAGCTCCTTGAGAACAGAAACTATTTTATTTATCTTTATGCTCTTGGTGATTAAAACACAGCTGAGCAAATATTAAACAACAAATAGTGAATGAATAAACAAACACATGAATAAATAAGCTTTGATTCTCTACTAAAATTATGAAACTGGAAGTTAAGTTGAACTGGGCAGTTTAGCTCAAACTTCTCAATCATCCTTTAAATGTTCTACTTGAGCAGACAAGACATGACTTTCAAAAGCCAAGCATTCTTTCTGTTGAGAGTAAGAGGTCAAAACATATCCTCAGGTCACTATGTCTACAAACCTAATGGCCTTAGAGTCTGAGGTGATGACCACAAGAGAAGACTGTTGATTCTCTTGGGAAGACTAATTCTTCACACAAACAACAGATTTGTTTTACAAGAGAAATAAGCAACTTATTTTGAAGGAATCTGCAATTTACCGGTTTATTTACTGGTGTGTTTGTTTAAAATACAGATCTTTTCTTTGGCCCTATCCCAGCCCCAGAGTCAGTTTGACTCTCTGAGTGTGAGGACCGTGATGTGAGGCTGCATTTTTTGCAAGCTTTCCAATGTTTTCTAAAGTCTGACAAACACTTGTCTACAGCTGGTGAACATCATAGGAACCAGTTTATGTCAGAAGCCCCAGGTACTACTGAGGGATGCAATTGTTTCTTCCGTTTTCCTGATGGTTCTAGAACTGGAGCTTTTCTTCTTCTCTGATGCAAAGCTAGCAGCCCAATTATACATGACTTTCTGACCCCCAAATCTTATTATTGCAAAGTACATTTTTTGAGGTTTGCTTTGAAAAGCACTTCAAAGTGACAGATAATCCAAACATTCCCTGGTTTATCTGATTAAAACTCTAAGCCCTGCTGAGCATATCACACTTGTGCTCCACTTTCTGCACTGGCAACATCCAATTTGATGCAGGATACAGGTCTATAGGCTTGATTCTGATTAATCATAACAGTAGTTTCACAGTATATTAATTAATGTAATTGTATAATTAATTCTAGCAAGTGAATCAATATAAGGTTTTGTGGTGGTATATGTGATACATATTGGAAACATGTTATAAAATTTTCCTATCAAAGTGACAGGTATTCTTAAGAAATTTATACAAATGTAGAAGTATTTAATTATCTTCATATATATCCAATATACTCAAACATTATTTTATTCTTTTTTGCTTTGGAGCCCTAAAACTCTTTGGATCAGGCAACAGTTATGTTATGATTTCATTGTCGATCTTTACAGAACTCTTCAAATAATCCATGAAGTTTTTTGAAGGTGTTAGAATTAGATCTGTTTGAACAGTAGGAAGTATTTGAATTTTTATTTATATCTACAGTGAATCAAATGTTCAAGCAATAGTTTTTTCTGAGGTTAGTGTCACAATTGCAAAATAAACTATTTCCAGTGGAGTAAGATGGAGATCATCATCAAATTCTTCTCTTTTTAGAGAAACAGGCTGTGTTTTTTAGGTGGTTGGATGTTTTGTTTGCCTTTTCACTGATTTCATCAGAGAATAGATATATAGTTTACTTCCACTTATAAATCCATAAAACTGTAGAATGTAAGAGCCAGAACAGACTTTGGAAATTAACTTCCTTGTTCAAGGTAAGATCAGGGGCAAAACTGGGGCTATGACCAGCTCTCCTCTCTCTACTAGTGATGCTTTCTACTAGTCCATATATGCAATTCAATTGATTTAATATACATATATTAGATGCTCACTTTGTATAAAGGAAACATCTTTTCAAACATGTAAAGTGTTTCTTAAAACACTTTAAGAACTATCTGAAAATGTCTGTCACAAATTCTTCTTTCAATATAAGACACTATTTCTTGATAAAATTATTAAAACAAAAATGTATAACCAGAAGCAATAACATTAATCTGCAAAAGAGAAATTATTCTTTGTCCATCCGTGTATCTACTTATTCATCCATTCAGTCATCAAGGAGCTATGAAAGATACCCATCATGTCAGGTATGAGAGTCCCATCTCATACCTGAGATTGAGAGTCCCATCATGTCAGGCACAGCTAAGTCTAAGGATACGTAGATCAACAAGAAAGGGTTTCTGCCCTTGAGGAACTTAATGGTTTAACAGGCAGAGGCAGAAATATCAACCAATAAATAAAAACATACAAATTTTGATCAAGGCAAGGAAATACTGAAAGTGTTTAAAATTTAACCTGAAGATGTCAATAATATAACATTTGTGATGGGATTTGAAGTATAACCTGGTTGTCTCTCTTTAAAGGTTGAGTGCAATTAATGGGTCCCTGTCAGTGCCATGCTTAGAGTTACCATGCACCAGGTATAAGAAGTTCAGATTCATTCCACAGCTTTCATTCTCTCCTCTTCTATTGTTTCAGGAAAAATCCCAGAACAGTATAGGAAAACCACCCTCCGAATAGAGATGGAGCCGGCAGACCAAAGAATGACTCCGACAAGTCCAGGTTGGCGAGTTAAATGAGTTTATTAAACGTTACTTACACAGGGTGCTCACTCCTGGTAGGACAGGATCTCATTGGAGAGTAAAATCTCCACAGCCTACCTGTTGTGTGACCTTAAATCCCTTTCTAGTAGGTGACACAGAGAGCTTTCATTGTGTCATCCCTGGTTCACATATAAAACAGATGAGGAATGTGCAGTACAATCATCATGTGCCTTCTTCATACAACCCATGTTATGTTAATGATATTGTAATTTTCCATTAGGTGGGGATTTTAGTATTACAGTTAGCTAAAGGGACAGTTAAAGCGGTTAGGGCTGGTTTGAGCCAGTTGCCTCAAAGAAGTTCTGAGGCATCTCTTGTGACTTGGTATCTTTGGTTTTT
>VSMD01076322.1:0-24292 GCA_008750895.1 Mirza zaza
GGAAAATGGGCTCCACATCTACTCGCCATCAAATTGGTACTGACTGATTTAAACTTTGGTTTTCAAATGGTGGCAATGCTCACCAGAGATTCGGTGTGTGGGGGGGCACCCAACCTTAGGGATGAGATGAGCATTTTGGAGGGGGAGGGCATACCTCTAACCCTTCTTAGGGAGAGACAAAGATATACAATGTAACCAAAATGTTAAAAAAAAAAAAAATTTAACAGGTGGTGGGCAGGCAGGTGAGGGGAGGAGGAAAGGGGTGTGTGCTTCCATAACGTGTGTGATGTACACCACCAGGGGATTGGACATATCGGGGGGAGGGAGGGGGCAGGGGCAATATTTGTAACCCTAACAATATTTGTACTTCCATAATATGATGAAATAAAAGAAAAAAAAAATTTCCATGCCTTTGAGAGTAATTTATTTTTTATATATCTTGTTACTTTTAAGATTTTGTCTTTGGTGACCTGTAGTTTTGCTATCATATCTGTAGATGCAGATCACTTTTTATTTAACCTGCTTAGGATTCATTTGGCATTCTGAAACAGTGTACTGTTACTTTTTATAAGTTCCACAAAAAATTCTAAGCAAATAAATGTTCTTCTTCATTTTTACTCCCAGTTCCTTTTGAAATTAAAAGTAGATTCATTTTAGAATTTTTCTTGCTATCCACCACATCCCAAATCTTGCTCATAAATTTTCATCTTTTTATTTCTCCATTCTCTCTTCTAGATGATTACTTTAGCTCAATCTTCTGGTTCACTTATTCTCTCATCAGGTGTCTCTATTCTGCTTTTAAATTCATCTACATTTTTGTAAATAAATGTTTTTATTTTGAATAGCTTAAGATTTATAGAAAATTTGCAAAAATAATACAAAGTCCTCCTAGTATCCATTGCCAATTTCTCCTAGTATAATTATATCTACTAGGTTTTAAATTTTAATATATTATAATTCATTCCTCTCTGCCTAGAATGTCTGTTGAGCAAGTGGCATCTGTTGTCTATTACCAGGAGTAGAAGTCTGAGCACTGCTGTCCACTGCAGCTTGGTATTGCAGTTGCCAAGGAAAACACAGCACACCCAAGTGGTGGGTGAAATAATCTTTTACTCACATAGAGAAGAGACAGAATAAGACCAGCTTCAGTAGTAGATATTGGTTCCCTTTGGCCAGCAGTCCCTTCTGGCAGCCAATACAGGGCAATTGGCCTACACACATCCCTCTTGTGCTGTGGCACAAAGACCACATCCCCTCTCCACAGGGGTCAGGTCTAGTAGTGGGGATGACAAGGTGTCATATGATGACATGTGCTTAAGCAGAGCAAAGGAGTATACATTGACTCTGAAACAGGCAATGATATTCCCATACAAGGTGACAAGTCCGACAGAGACTGTGAAGACTCTTTATCTCTTGGTAAGGAATTATTTCAGGCCCAAGGCCCATTCTCATGTGGCCAAGAGAGAGTCGAATGACTAAGCACAGGAGACTGCCTTTCCTAACAGTCCACAACCCCCTGCCCATGTGGCTTGTTCAGAAAGCCTCTCTGTCATTTTGAGATAGCACATTGCTAGGATTATTAGGAGAATCAGATCCCAAAGAATGATCAGCCTCTTTAGAGGATAGTCTCTAGAAACCTCAAGGACCTTGATTAAGTCAGTGAAGAGGTCAAAAAATGAGTTGAATGGGGACTGCGAGTGCACAGCCAATAACCATTCCACCCAAATGTGAGTATTCTACAGCATTGTTTCTACTTTCCCCTAATTACTGGTATATACATAGCAAGAGGTTTTGATAACCCAAATGCCACCCTATTCATTCAACAGACAAATGAGGATTCTTTGGTTATTCATCTCCACCTTGGCTAATGAGTTTAGTAAGTCTTATTGATCTTGAATGGTTTCAATGGTAGTCTTAGCTATTTCTGCCTTGGTTAAAGACAGGTTACATATCATTTTTTATAGGGCCCATATACTTATGCCTGTTATCAGAATGCAGACATCAGAATGAAACTAGATATCAGTTTGTCTTCCTTGGAGCATGGTACAAGCAACTCAATGGTGGGTTAGTAGAGCGGGTCCCCTCCATCCCTCTGTGTAGCTGCTGACGTGAGCAGTCAGCCCTAGGACTTATAGGCAGCAAGACTGTTTCCTGGGAGCAGGAATTCTGTTGCCCTTTGTTGTTATAATGATGACTATTCCAGTTATATGCAGTCTCAGCCTGCTTTTTCCATGTCATTGCAGAGAGAGAAAACTTATATGTGGCACATCCATGTCCATAGTGCCAATATAGATCAATAATACCTGTGCAGGTATGGGGTTCTTTTCCTGTCCCATCACAGATAACATTAAAGCAGGGCAATCCAGAGCATGCTTGCCTCTAGATATGTATCAAGGGAGTTACTGGGCAATTTGACCCATTGACAGCTTGAGGAAGGTCTGAGTCATTGTGTATCAGACAAGCCATTACAATGAAAGTGCAAGACAAGAGAGACTTCATCTGGGATTACCAATTCAGCATTTCTAAATTCACCTAATCTAACCATGGTTGTGCTAATTTTTATAATATTAAGGTGTTGTTCTAGTAGGCACAGCAGAGGCTTCCGTAGGATTGAGAAGAAGAAAGGTGCCATTTCCACTCCCTCTCCCACTCCATGAACATCCCAAGGCTAGCAATGCTCTTATCTATTACTTCCTTGGGGACTTGTTGCTCCTGTTGCTTGACCCAAACCTGTCAGCCCCAATTGTCTAACCTGGAAGAGAAGTTATATTCTGAATGAACTTGACATATCCAATAATATCACCCACTTGTGTTGTAGATCAGGGTTCCCAAGCATGACCATAGAAATGCTAGTGCCTGGGTACTTTGTTGTCCCTTCCTCTGTCTCCACCAAACCTCACAGAAGTGAGACACCTAAAGGTAGCATTGCCTCCAGGTTTGAAGTGGAAGACTCTATTGTTGGTATAACTGTGGTTAGGACCACAAACCACATCTGAGAGGTATATTCTGGCAGGAGAAAACAAAACAGTTGAGTATATTGAGAAAGGTGTTTCGCAGGCACAGCCTGATCAGGCAACTACCTGGTCCTCCACTTCTTGCTAGCTCAGCATGTTTTCCTTCCATTGTAGTACAGTGTTTAATGTCCAAATGGCTTTTGTTAGGTGGATGTATCACCTGGTAAGTTGTTGTCTTAGTCTGTTTGGGCTGCTATAAACAATAACACGAATAATAACATAAAGTAGTTTATAAATAACAAAAAAATATTTCTTATAGTTATGGAGGCTGGGAAGTCCAACATCAAGGTATCAGTGTATTCAGTGTCTGGCAGGGCCTGCTTTCTGGTCCATAGATGACTATCTTTTTCCTATAAATTCACATGGCAGAATGGGAAAGGAATCTCCCTGGGACCTCTTATATAATAAAGGCACTAATTCTATTCATGAGACTCAACCATCATGGCCTAATCACCTCCCAAAGACTCTACCTCCAAATACCATCACATTGGGGATTAGGTTTCCACACAGGAATTCAGGGGAATGCAAACATTCAGTCTGCGGTAATTGTCCTTGATGTCCTTTGCATATTTGTTGCTTAAGTTGCTCATTTTAGTGTTCTATTGTCTTATTTGTCTAGGGGTAGTAAGGAGTATTAAAGGACCATCTTATTTTATGAGAATATTTTTTTTCTAAGGAAGCAGGTCCTTGAACATTATCAGGCTTCATGGTCCAACCAGTGCTAGTCATTTGATCAATGACTAAGTACAGCAATGCAGTCACATGTTTTTCAGCAGGCCATAAAAGGGCATTAACCAAGTCAATAATAATATACCAATCTCTTGTATGGGTTACCACTGTTTCAGTGAGGGTGATGATATCTGGCAGGGCAGGGGCTAAGGATAAAACTTTGGCATTCAGCCTGTGATAGTTTGTTTTCCATTTCCATATCCTGGGTACCTTTTTGATTGACTAAACCAGGCTGTTAAATTATGAGAGGGCTGTTTGTAACACTCCTGTCTATAGCAAGTTCTGAATTTAAAAAATAATATCCCTTTTCCTGCCTGGTATGTAGTACTGCTTTTGTTGCATAACCCACTGGGGCTTGGGTAACTTAGGTGGTAGGCAAAAGTGAATATACCCCATCATCATGGCTGAATTTTTTGTTGTTGTTGGGAGGGGGCATACCTTCTCAGCAGCAGTAACATTCTGTGCAGCAAGCAGCCAAAATGTCAATGCCTATAATTCCCTGAGCAGTGGGAACAATAATTACCTGATCATCTGCTCTCAAAGTGGCCCAAGAGGCCATAACTATAAGTGCATGAGCATTTGTCTGAGTCACTGCTTTCACTTCAAACCCTTCTCCCCAATGCCACCAGCTTAGTCTTACCCCTATGAAGGCCTGGAAATATTGTCATGTGTACACTAGTATCAAAGAGTCCCATAAAAGTTTGAATTTCCTTGTGTCCCCTTTTATCATACTAGAGATATAAGGTCCCTCATCCCGTGGGGTATCTGGAGACCTTGGCCCCATTCCTAAATGTGTCTGCTGCAAGACATTTGGGTCTGAAATGATCATTTATCAAATCTATGTACCAATCAGGCTACATGAGATTTCCTTGGCTTTGGTCCATATCTATTCTTCAGTTTTCATATTCCATTCTCAGAGAAGGAGTTCATTTAAACAATTTTGTTTTCCTCAACACCATTGGTGGCTTTGCATTGAGTTAAAACAAATTTTATTTGAGGCTTGTAATTGACAGAGACCGAGTGGAACTCCATACAGGGCAGAGGATTTACTTCCCTCAGATATCTGCAATACTTGGGACACCATGGGAGTTCATGCTACATTTCACTTATCCCTTTGCAGCCAGAGGGAGGTCAGCACCATAGTCGGTCTATTACCCCCTGTCCTTTACTGCCCCCACTTCCATCCCACCACTGAGCCAGCAGCACCCTAGGACAAGCAGGCTGAGGAGCACTTGTATTTCTACCATGCCATGGTATATGTTCCATTGGCAACGCTGCTGGCTATGCCAAACAGTGAAACAAGTGGCCTCTGTTGCCTATTAATAGGGATAGAAATCTGAGTATTTATGTCTACTGCAGCTTTGTATTGAGGTTTCCAAAGCAATACACCATAGCCAAGCACTGGATGAAACAATGCTTTATACACATAGAAAAGAGACAGAGCAAGACCAGCTTCAGTAATGGTCATAAGTCCCTTTGCCCATTCAGTCCCTCCTGGCAACCATAGCAGGGCAATTGGCCTGCACACACTCCTCTTGTGCTGAGGCAGATGGAACTCATGCCCTCCTCACTGAGGACAGACATGGTAGTGGGATTGGCTAGATGCCATATGACATACATAAGAACAAAGGAGTACACATTGAATTTGAAACAGGGCAATATATTCTCATACATGGTGACAAGTCCAGAACAAGCTATATGGACTCTATCTTTTGGTAAGGAAGTGTTTCAGGCCTAAGGCCCATTGTTATGTAGCTGAGAGAGAGTTGAAAGACTTCTTATATGAGACTGCCTTTCTACCTAATATCTGATTAAGATCCTAACTTTACAGATCATCTGTTTGTCTCCTTTATCCTCCTTGCTGTTTAATCTCTGAATATGCCTTACTCTCCATTTCATTGATGCATTTATTTTTTATTTTATTTAGCATTTTTAGATGTTTTCAGTGGGAGAAACATTTAGAATATAGAATATGCCATGCCATTATAAAGAGTTGGAGTTTTATTCCAAAACCTTTTCCATATAATTTTTAAGTATATCACTTAACTGTCCTGAAAGCAAGAAATTCTTAGTTCTTATGTGTAGAAATTATTGATAGCCATAGAGGTTCCAGAAACCAGCAGTCACAATCTGTGATTGAAACACAGATATTCTAAATGACATTCCTTATATACTATTAAAGCAGAAACTTTTGATGTGGTAATTTTAATGGGATGTGTATTTTACATTAATACCCCACACAAGCTATTATCAGCAACAAAATAGTCCTATTCTTTAACTATTTATTCTAAAAAGACAAAACAGGACACTGACTGTGACATGTATTCTGATCTTATTTTCGTTCTAGGAAACAAACACCTTGAATTAAACATTGACAAGTTAAAAAGATTAAAATTTTAGCATATTGCCCAGATAATATATGAAAGTACTCTGACATAGTCCACTGCTGCCATCATTTATCCACAAGGTGGCAATGCAGGACTTCAAAAGCAACCAATCTCATCCACAAGGCATAAATGATTGGATTGAGATTTTGATCAGATTTTTAAAAAAGAGAGACAGGTATTATAGATATAAACAAAGGTCTACTTGCCTCATCAAAAACAGATTTTCTTAGAAACGATCAATTACAAGAAATACTAGGGACTGAAACTGTACGTTTATTTTTTTCTTTTCCTTTGTTTCCTTTTTTTTTTTTTTTTCTTTTGAGACTGATCTTGCTCTGTTGCCCAGGCTGGGGTACAATGGTGTCATCATAGCTCACTGCAGCCTTTAACTTCTTGGCTCAAGTGATCCTCCTGCCTCCTGCCTCAGCCTCTCAAGTAGCTGGGATTACATGCTCATGCCACCGTGCCCTGAAACTCTAAACAGTTTTATAGCATTATAAGAACAAAGGGAATGAGTAAAGCAGGAAATCCCAAGTCACTTAGGTTGCTTTTATTAATTTTTTCAATGCTTAGATCTCTTTCATGATTATATTAGGTAAAGTGTTGTATTTTGGACATTCCCTGAACAAATAGCAGTGGTAGTAACCAATACAGAATATCGTGATGTAGCCAAGAGTTATTCAGCGTGGGATTTTCAAATGTATAGTGGATAATCTACAAAGTCTTGACACTATGGAGTATAATGATTCAGAACCCTTCAAGGGATTGTTAACAAGTAAGTATTTGGAAATTCATTTTCTTTTTCACAATTAGTCCCAGGGGCTTAATTTCTTTCCCTCCACTGAAAGGGCAAGTGAAAACATAATAGTAGGAATTTAAGACTGAAAGATCCTTAGAGACTATATAATTCAACACTCTCATTTTACAATTTGGGAAACTGAAACAAAAATAGTTTAAGTAACCTCTTTAAGATCACATATTGACATTTTCAAACAAGATGCTATACTAGGCTTATACTATTCCCCTCAGATGTGGCATTTGGTCAACACAAATTCTTCATGAAAGCACAGTGGTAATGTGAGAGTTTTAAGAAAAATTATCACTTAATGCATCGAGGGGGAGAAAATGAGGCAATATCTAAATGACACTAGAAAAATAATTGGTTGATGAAGCAATGCAGTAAATGAACTCCCTACAGGCGGAAAATCAAGCTGGTTGCCTGGCATCGTATGGGCTTAATCACTGGTTGCTTGATCCCATTTTTAAAATAAATTTTTGGCATTACATTTCACTGAACAAAGGCAGGGTATATAACTACCTTATACATAAATTCTACCTACTTTTCCAACGTGCTAGATTATGAATTCTGTAATGACAGCACTACATGTATACCTTACTTGCTAATGTATACACATGTTAGCACAGGCTGGCATATAGTAGGTGCTTAAATATCTGTTGAATAAAGACCAATAAGTACTTCACATTATTAAATCTGTATATTTCCTATTAACTTGTAAAATAATCCACTGATTTTGACCAAAATGTATACATTACTAAAGAACATCAAAAAATTACTTGAGCCAGCTTTATGGTTATCATTTTATTAGAAATAAAATATTACATGATACAATTTTCAAATGTATTGATATTTGGTATTCACTTAAAGTTTATTTCTTATAGAAATCTAATCTTATTGAACCTGAGAGTGTTTTAGAAATAATTTTACCTCCTTTTTATCTCTATTATAACCCAGTTACTCTGTCAAAAATTCTCCTGAAATGTCAGCAATTAAAACTATATTTATTTAACATCTTCATTTGTAGGGTGAATATCTGCAAAGGCTATCAACAGCATGATCTTTCCCTTAAGAGACTAACAGAGTCTAACAGAGGACAGCAGGAGTAACAGTAAAGAAAGGATAAATTATGCTACAATATCAAACGAGTCCCCAAATTCAGTGTGTTAACATTGCAAATGTTTGTTGCTCACTTATGCTACACATCCACTGGGTAGTATTTTCATGGTATTCATGGAAATACCTCATAGAGTCAAGCTGATGGAGTAGCTCTCATCTTGAATTTGCTGGTATCCATGCAAAAGAGAAAAATGTTTATGGAAGATCTCACATTGGCAAATGCATGCTCTGGCTCAGAAATGATGCATAATATCACTTCTGCTTATAGAAGCTCTTACAGAAATCCTAATTTTCAAGAGCTAGTCACAGAGTTCCACTCAACCACAAGGATGCCAAAAAAATTCCATGAGATAGAGCACTAGTAATACTTAGTGATCAGTGCTAATAACTACCCCAGTAGAAAATTCATAAGTTACAAAATTGCCATTAGAGCAAAGCAGAAAGTGATCCATGAAATCACCCTCAAACCTTTTATTTTATGGATAAATTTTTTATTTTATGGACCAAAAAGGGAGAAGTGAACAACTACAGATCATATAGTTAGCAATCAACAAAAGTAGATCAAAACTAAGATCTTAATCCTAAGACTCTGCTCCTTCTACAAACTAAAATTTAGAATGCCAGTATATACCAGCAGTCAACTCTAGTATTTTGTAAATTCTACTAGCAAAATACACTTTAAATAAGCCATACTCACCCTTCAAAAATTGCAAAACTTTATTTTTATGTCTAATTAAACAGATTTTATTTATCCAACCCAGGATACTTAAATCTCTCCAATTTTTTTTGTTCAAACTTATAATTCCCTTAATCATACCACTCTTCTTTTAACTTCACTAAGCTGTTTGCAAATTAAGAGTGTCATAAAAATGATCACTAACTCTTTCTCCCTCCCAGTGAAGTAAAATATTAAAAGGATCTTAAAGTAAAAGTAGTTCTCCACATGGAACAGAAATTCCTATAGTGAAGTGCTGGCAACTTTATTTCCCTTACTGAACAACAGGAGCTACTAAGGCAAAGGGTCACACTATATGGATTAGGATGCTGAGCCAACAGCAGGAAAAGTCAGCTAGGGGTTATAAGTAATAATAGGGGAACTGTTGGTTGTGTAGTAGTTTATCTGAATGTGAATATAAACTATGCACATCTCAGGGGTTGGCATTTAGGACTGAAATAAATTTAAAGAAACTCTTTGTTTTAATTTGCTACTCATAGGGAGAGAAATAAAAAGGTAGTTTCTCCTGAGGCCTAAAAGGTACTGTTGGGTGGTACATCAGGCATTCCTATTTTCAGGTTCCCAGGGTAAGACTTATTAAACAACTATGTCAGCAGAGCCTGGAGGCTTGAAAAAGTGAATGTCTAATGTACCACCCACTTAGGAGTAGTTTAGGCCCTGAGATATGCTGATTCAGCATGTTTCAGTGCTGGGCTTAGGAGTTATTTTTCCTCAGTGTACCCCATCACCTGACTCTACCAAAAAAGAAAATGGAACAAAATAGGATCAATAGACTTGTTACTCTATAGAAAATTCTATCCCATGAAAAACAGAGGTTTTACTTTGTATATATTTTTCAGTGAAGAGACAGTTTTCAGAGCAACGTCCACTGTGGTTTCACTGACATAGGATTCAAAGAGCAGTCAATAGTTTTCATTCTGCTCTTGATCTCCATTGAAGAAACACTCCTTGGGGCAAAGTAGTGACAGTCACTCTTCCTACTGCCTCTCTAGAGCTTGAAAGGATATCGTTTTGGATTTCATGAGAGGGTCATAAGTGGATCAATAACACTCCGAACAGGTACATATAGAGAACCTGGTGCAAATTCTATCTTTTTTTATCACCATAGTAACTTTGTATCTTTGCATAAGTGTCAAAGGGACAGGCATATTAAGTTGGCCTTGACTGCTCTTTGGTAATCAGCCTTTCCATAGCAAACTTCAAGAAACGACCTTCTGATGGATAGTGTTACTCTGAGAGTGGCTGCAACAGTGAAGGCAAAATATGTCCCTACCTCAGGCTTTCTGGATGAACCATAGCAACCTGGCATATCTAGAGTGAGATCCCCAGGTCTAATCTTAGCCAACTACTTCCTTTGTGATTTGCTTCATTTTCATTTTTCATTTGACAGTTCTGAAGCTGTGCTTTCTTACAGCTGAGTGGCCTGTGGCAGCTAGCTGTTGAGAGTAGTTTTCACACACATAGAAAGCACACACATACCCAAGAAGACAGTGAGAGCAAAACCGAAAGAGAGAGAGAGAGAGAAGATGGGGGATAGGTGAACAATTGAAATTGCAAGGAAGTTACAGAAAAGAAAATGTGTGAAAAACTGAAATGACAAAGACCGTTACTGGCTTGTCTGTTCGTCACATACAAACTGAATTGGCTACTGGCAATCTGAGTATTTGAGAGGTGACAGGACAGAAAATGTGGTTATCGAGGTTCACTTTCCCCACAGGAATTCTACAAAGGTTAGATTCAAAGAAATTTCAGTAGACTTCTAAGTCTATAAAGCTTAATATATCATCACAGTAAGGATACCATGGAAAGATAAGAGCTTTTCACTGTCCAACAAATTCAAGATTATTTAACTCTTTAGAATTGATTTTGTATAACTAAAAGTTTGGGCACCGATGGTAGTAGTTTCATAGATTTTGAAAAGTTCCAGAATAATACTTATAAAGTGTAGCTATTCAACAAAATTCAATGAAATATTTTTTTGTTTTTGTTTTTGGGGTGAATTCAGAATCTAAGTAGGGTAACTGAAGCATATTATATATATAAAATGATGAAGAAAGTAAACAAGAACACATCCAAAAGAAGATATAGATGCTGATAATAATTAAAAATGGAGAGCAGATACAAATTCATAATTATCATGTATCACAATAAAAACTCCATTCTAACACAAGATTTTGAATGAAGGAATCCCCCATCTTATTAACTCATCTGCATTAGAGCAAAATAAAAGTTTTGATAAACAGCACCAAAGCACCCAGTTTTATTTCACTGATGGCTGAAATAATGATGCAGGAAATGTGGCAACCAGCACGGCTGAGATTTCAGTTATAAGATTAGCAGAAGGGATACTAAAGATATCTTGGTGTAAAGAAGTATTAGCAGCCTCTACCTCATTCTCTTAGGTAGAGGAAAAGAAAACTAAGATATGATGAATATAAGCTACTAATTACATACGACTGCCTACATTCATACTGGTAATAATAATATCAATAACATCAAAAATAAACAAACTGCTACCACCACTTACTGAGTTCCTACTATGTACCAGGTACTTATTTTTATATACATTATCTTGTAATTACTTTCAATGAAAGTTTTTAATCCTGTTTTCAAGGGTAAAAAAAAAAAGTAAAACTCAAAGAGGTTAAGTACTGTTCCCAAAGTCTCACATGATTAACAGAACTGGAATATGAAAAGTCCCACGTTCTTTCAAATAAGCCAGTTTTTCTCAAACTTGTATTTCATAAAATATTTTTGGGAAATGTTCATATGTATCGCATGCAAAAAGGATCCAGCAGGCAAGTAGCTGTGGGAAAAAAATTCACACTATCAAGAACATTTATTAGAATATTTGAAACTGTGTTCTGAAAACCACTGGTTGAGGAAATCTCACGAGCAAAATGAAATAAAAAATATAAACTGATCACACCGTGATTTTATATTTGTATTCCAATACATAATTTTCAAAGTGCTTTCAAAATAATTATCTCATTTAATACTTATGACAATCTAAGATAGACTTTGTGATATTAGCCCTACTTTCCCAATGAAATATTATCAAATTCAACGATGCTGAGTTTACCAAGGTCACAGCTAGTAAGTGGTAAAGTTAGGATCAGAACTGTGGCCTTCACTCTGTCTAATATTCTTGAGAGCTTGTTTGGAGGTCTAGCAGGGGAGCACAGCTACTCAATACCTTTGACTGAAGAATGGTCCTCCTCTATCGGGGAAGGTCATCATCTTGTTTTACTAGCACTCAGCTTTGGGAGGGATGCATATGGAGAGCTGAGGGAGGAAGGGGACACCTGTCTAGCCAGCCAGATCAGCTGAATTAATCCTGGCGATCAATGGGGTGACAGATGTTGCAGCCAGATAGCCTTCATGTCCTGTTCAATATTCTTTATGTTATATTACACTACATTGCTAAAGTACTTTCTTTCCTCTAAGTCTCAAAATTTAAGTTGAATTTACATGTTTAAGTATATTCAGTCAAAGATTGGTGGTAAGATTTCAAGCACTGCATAGATTTCCAAAAATGTCTTATAATTTGTGTAGCCTAGGAATAAGAAAAAAAAAAATCTTAAAGTCCCCAAAGCACAAACTACAAGACAAAATTTGATTGGTTGACTATATAGAGATAAAGGATTTCTGTGTAGGAAATTACTCCAGTCTACTTACTGATAGATGATATTTGCAACATCTATAATTGATGAGGGGTTAATATAGAAAATGAATTAAAAAACACATACAAATCAACACAAAATAAAATAATAAAAATGAGCAAAGGATAAGAATAGGCAAGTCAGGGAAAGGAAAATCCATTGTATAAGTATGGGGAAACATATTCAAAATTATTAGTAATCAGAGATACGGCATTTAAACAATGCTATGCCACTTTACTTTCATATTTGTAAAGACTGGAGAATTCTATGTTTCATATTGGCAGGGATGAGAAAACATATTTCATTCACCATTGGGCATGTAGACATGTGCAGCCATTCTGGAGAACAGTGTGGCAGCAATCAGCCAAATTAAATAAACACATATGCTATGACTCAAATCCCTTTCCTGGGCCTGCAAGCTAGAAAAATTCTTACATAGGTCCTTAGGGAAATAACTAAGAATATGTGTGTTGTACTATTTTTTTGTGATAGTAGAAATTTGGAGGCAATCTAGGTCTTTCTCACTAGGAACATAGACAAGTAAAATGTGGTGAGTATCTGGGTTTTGCTCAGAGACATAGAGAGATGAAAAGAGCATCACTCCTCCCATGAAAACAATAAGAAAATGTTGGAGACGTTAAAAAATAAGGTATTTTGGGGAACCCATCAGAGAACTAAAGCCAATGGTTAAACAATTAACCCCAAATCTGGACAGAGATTGCTACTTGCAAGGAAAAACTAGGCTCCAGCATTGGCTTACATGGAGAAGATGCCACTGGATGCCACATAAGACAGTAGAAGATTCAGTTAAAAATTTTTAACAAATTACTAGAGACTGACAACATGGGCTAGGGTGAGAGTATGAAGATCTTAGGGGTGGTAGATACAGTGAAGTTAACGCCATCTTGAAAACTGTTTTACCAGGAACTCCACCAGGTACTCACAAGGAAGGTGGGAGGAATCCCCCCAAAATGTTCTTCATAGTACTCCCTAGGGGAAAGAAATAGCCTCCAAAGATAAAATTTCATCCAGACCCATCTTCACTGACTCCCTTATGGAAGAAAAGCCTTAATTGTCAGGGGGAAAAATAACAAAAACAGTACTCTTAGGATTTCAGAACAAAAAATACTATCAGACATAAATAGGAATACTAGATAATGAGAAAAGAGTCAATTCACTAAGAAGGCATAACTATCCTAAATGTCATGCTTTAAAGAAGAAAGCCTTAAAATGCATAAAGTAAAACTGATAGAGCTGAAAAGACAAATAGTAAAATCCACAACTAAATTTGGGGACTTCAACCACTGCAACTTGAAACTCTCTGTATCCTTGGCCCTTTCTGTCTACATAGGGATATAAACCCTTCTCCCAGGGGAAAAATTGCACCTATCTGTAATCACTATGTTGTTAAACAAGCACAATTCATGGATATAGTAATACAGTAATTTTCTTTAGGATCCCACTATACTTTCAAATTTATACTGGGCTGTTGAATCTTCTCCTGCCCTTGGATGAAATTTAGGTCATGTTCCATCAGTATTCTGGTCACTTTCTCATAATAAAAGTGCCCATCCAAATCCATAATTAAAATATCCAGTGTAGTGACTCCATCAAAATGTGCAATTTCACTTGCAGAGTCACCTCCTGGCCAGCACATGCCTACTTCAGGCTAGGTATCTATTTGGCAGGGTGGGGGCTTCATCACTCTTTTCCCATTGGGTACATTTATCCAGCTGCTCCCTGGGGGTGGGATTAGAATTCATGGCACATTGGTAACTCTATCAAAATCTTCCCTTTATCCCCAAGCTCTTTTTTATAATCTCAATGTGGATGAAGGATTATGAGTAATAAAACTGCTTTTATTTTCACCACCTCCTGCCAGGAGGCCTCAAAGTTCACGTTGGAACAGGGCAACCATTTTATTGGGTATCCATTGAAACTGAACAAAGTGGTTTCATTTTAATAGTCTGCTCCATACCATTTCTGAGGGTCCACAAAACATTAATCCCATCCTTCCAGATGGGTGCCTGCCACTGGCCCACACACCTTCTGAGCCCAGTGTAACCCCAGAAGCAGAAGGATCTTTCCTTTGCACGCTCACTTGTCTCTGCCTGAAGCAATATTTTTCCCTTGTTTGCTAGAATAACTTACTCACCATTTTTGCAATCCAAATAGCATCTCATCCAGCTGGTAAAGCACTGGTTGTACTACACAGTCATTGCTTTATTTCTCTGTCTCCTACAACAGATTTGTACTCCTGGAGGGCAAGAACCATATCCTTTGTAACCTCAATGTTTATCACAAGGACTGCATATAGTAGGTATTGGACAAATAATGACTAATGGATTTACTAAATGGGCCAAAAGGGAACAGAGACAATGGCATGATATACTACGAGTTAAGGAATGCTCTGAGTTTTTACAAAACATTCTTAAAATGATGGGAGAAAATTCCACGTTGGATTCTCATACATGAGTGGTGTCCCAGATCAATATTGCTTTCCTTTAAGGTTTACACTGCTTATAAGATATGTCATATCCTTTTTTAGTTAGACATAAACTTAATCCAAAATGAAATGTAACTTCTTTTGAAATACCACAATGCTGTTCAGAACAAAAGCTATACCACTCCATCCTAATCCAAAACACATATAAATAGGATTATAAGTTTCATGCTGCCAATTTGGTTTGGTATAAAAGACCCAGGAGATAGTCCAAATGAGGGAGGACAATTATTGAGCTAAATCTAGTTGGGAAATTTTCCAACTTTTTTTCTTAGACAGTGTGCCTCTGCATAAAGAGTTGTAGCAATTTTGAAAACAAGGGATCCTTATCTCCTGAAATTGCTGGAGTAAATGAGTGGCATGAAGGCAGATGCAGATGGGGCAGCACAGCTCTGGATCACCCCCCCCCCCGCCACCTTGACAGGCCATGTCCACTAAGTAGCCACTATCTTGAGGGGCCCTCTCTGGAGATTGGCCATAAGGTGGTTCTTCAGCCAGATTCTTTAGCTGGATTCCATCATAATGCTCTGCATGATACAGCAAATTAATGCAGGGTGGTCAGGTAAGTCTGTCTGCAGCAGTAAGATGTCAGCCCCCAAAATGACTGCCTCAGGCAGTATGACCTCTTCCTCTTTCCACACAACAGCAGCAAATTATGAAAATACAATTGCTACCTTGTGTTTCCACCAGAAGAAATGTTGCTCCCAGTGATGTGTGTGTTTAATGATCAACTCATTGGAAGGAAAAAAAAAAGCCCTAACTTGTAACCCTTGCCAATTTCCATAGTGTAAAAATCTCCATCTTGGCTGATTGCAAACTCCTAGCAGGTCATCACCAAACATAGAAGTGGGAAGAGAGGAGCTTGATCAGCTCTCACAAGCTATTGTGAGCTGTCTCTAGCACACCACTTGTTGGGCCCTAAATTTTTATCACTCAGTGGTATCAAGGATTATCTTATTGCATATTTATGTATCCACTCTACAAGCATTAAGTTCCTACTGTGTACATAGTACTGTGTTAAGTCATACAAAACACAGAGCAGCAGATCTCCACTGGGTGCTGGGGCATAAGCAGTCTGTTATTCACAATAAAGTATCAACTACAGAAGTATCACCATTTAAAATTAAATATACATTTTCCCTATGAAAAAAGATAAAGTTGGGAACTTCAGCAATGATCTTTGAGGTATTAATAGAACAAATAGGCAGACAAATAATAAGGATATAGATGATCTGAACAGAACTGTCATTGATATTTATGTCACTTTACCCAGTGACAGGAAAATAAATGCATATTCTTTTCAAAGGTATATGGGGCACTCACAAAGACAGACAATATGCTGAATGATAAAAGTAATATAAGAAATTAAAAAAATATAAAAAGTATGTTCAAAGACCAGATAAATTAAAAATCAATAACAGAAAGAAAATAGTGAAAGAGCAAAACATTTGTAAATTAAACACCAAACTTCTAAATAATCCATATATCAAAGATAAAGTCTTAGGGAGAATTGAAAAATATTTTAAACCAAATTAAAATGAAAATATAACACTAAAATTGTGCTTAGAGGGAAATTTAAAGCAAATAATGCTTGTAGAAGAAAAGAAAAACAAAGATCAGTAGCCACCTTAAATCTGAAATCAGTAGCCACCTTAAATATATAGAGAAAAGGAGTAAATTTAACTCACGGTGAACAAAAGGAAGTAAATAATAAAAATTAGAGCATAAATCAATTGAAAACAGAAAAACTGAAAAGAAAATTAATGAACAAAATAGATGTCTTTGAAAAAAATCAATAAAAATTGATAAACCTCTAATCAGGGTGACCAAAATAAAAAGAGAAAAGACACAATTACCAATATTAGGAATAAAACAGAAGACATCAAAACTAACCACACAGATATTAAAGAATATTAAAAGAATACTATGAACAACTTTATAATCATTAATTTGATAATTCAAATGAAATGGACCATTTTCTCTAAATCCACTGTGGTAGGCAAAATAATGGCTCCTCAAAAAACTGTCTATGTCCCAATCTCCAGAACACATAAATACATGACTTTAGTTGGCAAAGGCGCCTTGAATATGTGATCAAATTAAGGGCTCTGAGATGGGGAGATTAGTCTGAGTTACCTGGTTGGGCCCAACCTAATAAATAAATCCTTAAAAGCAAACAACTTTTATTGGTTGAGGTCAGAAGGATATATGGAACAGGCAGAACATTGATTCTCCTCCAAAGATATGTATACATCCTCATCCCTAAGATTTATAGACATGTTACCTTAAATGACAAAGAGTTTGCTGATGAGATTAAGTTATGGAATTTGAGATGGGAGAATATCCTAGATTGTCCACTGTCTAATAAGGGGTACTTATTAGAGGGAGGTAGGAATGTTAGAGTAAGAGGAGGAGAGGTAACAATGAAAATAGAAGTCAGAGTGATATAGGATTATTCGGTAAAGAATACAGGCAACCTCTAAAAGCTGGAAAAGACAAAGAAATGGATTTTCTTTAGAACTTTCAAAAGAAATGCAACTAATTCTGTAGAACCATTTCAGATATCTAACCTTCAGAACTGTGAAGTAATGGATTTGTATTGTTCGATGCCACTAAATGTGTGATAATTGTTATGGCAGCATAGAAAATATACACGATGTGATCAAAGAAGGGTCAGAGATACATTTGATGTATTAATAGTTGGATCTGAAGATGGCTTTCTTGAAGCTAAGTAAGGCAAGTAGCCTCTAGAAGCTGGAAAAAGCAAGAAAACAGATTAGCTCCTAGAGCCTCCCAAATAGTCTTGCCAACACCTTGATTTTAGCCCAGTAAGCCATATGTCGACTTCAGGCTTCTGACCTTCAAGAGTGTAAGATAATAAATTTGTATTGTATAAGACACTAACAATGTGGTGATTTGTTATAGCAGCAGTAGAAAGCTGATATAGACACAAAATACCAAAATTCATTAAAAATAGACAAACACGAATAGCAAACTCTATTAAAGTAATTAAAATTGTATTAAAAACTTTCCAATAAAGAAAAAATATAGAGTAAATAATTTCAAAGACAAATTTTAGCACACATTTAAGGAGGAAATATTACCAATTACACAAAATTTATTACAGAAAATAGAGGATGGAGAAGCACATATAATACAAAAGTCTTTCATGATGAAAGCATTATTCTAAAAACAAAACCAGATAAAGACATCATAAAAAGGAAAGTACTAATATCTCTCATGAACATGAATGAAAATAATCCTCAAAATATTAGCCAATCAAATCCAGAAATATGTACAAAAGGATAGTATATCTTGAACAAAAAGTGTTCTCAAGAATGCAAGCATGGTCCAAAATTAAAATATCTATGTAAATTTCCCTTATTAAGTTACTGCATAAGAAAACCCACATATCATCTCAATAGATGCAGGAAAAAAAAACATAAAAACTTACACTAAACTAGTAATAAAAGGGAAGTTCTTCAATTTGTAAAAGATCATCTATTAAAAACCTATAGTCAACATCATCAACAATGTCAAAAGTTCAGGTATAAGTCAAGGATGTCCTCTCCCACCTGTCCTAATTAAGATTCTATTCAAAGTCCTAGTGGTGGAATAGGTTAAGAAAAAGAAATAATACCTGAAGATCATAAAAAAAGAAATAAAACTGTCTTTATTAGTAGATGGTATTATTTTATATGGAAAATCTGAAAAAGTCTGCATAAATACTTCAAGAACTAATAAGCAAGCTTATCAAAATATTAGGATACGAGGTCAATATATAAAAGTCCATTGTATTCCTATATACCAACAATAAAAATCATTGCCATTTACGATTGCATAAAATTAAAAATTTAGGTATAATAATAATAAATTAAGTGCAGGTTCTGTATGTAGTAAACTGCAGAGCACTGATCAAAGCAGTCAATGAAGATGTAAATGAATAGAAAAGAAACATGGATAATTTTCATGGATTGGAAGACTCAATATTGGTAAGATATCAATTTCCCCAAATTTTATCTGTAGTCTCAAAAATCCCAATGAGAATCTCAATGAGAAGCTGAATCTAAAATTTATATGAAAAGGGGAAGGAATTAGAATTGTTAAAACAATTTTGCAAAAGAAGAACAAAGTTGGTTGACTCATATTACCTGAATTCGAAATTTATAAAGCTATAATAAGCAAGACAGCATTGTATTGGCAAATGATAGATGCCAAAATCACATGCTAAAACATGGCTGAAACTTGAGGACATTATGCTTAATGAAATAAACCAGTCATAAAAGTACAAATGTATGCTTCCACTTATATGAGGCATGTAGAGTAGTGAAATTCATAGAGAAAGAAAGTAGAATGGTAGTTTCCAGGGGTTGGAGGGAAGGTAATATGGTATTAGTGTTTACTTGATACAGAGTTTCAGTTGTTGAAAATAAAAATGTTCTGGAGATGAATGGTGGGCATGGTTGCACAATCCGAATGTAGTCAGTGCTACAAAACTCTGTACATAAAATGGCTAAAATGGTAAATTTTACATTATGTATATCTTACTAAAATGCAAGAAAATGAAATTGTGAATTTCCTAAAAAAAAAAAAAAAACATTTAAGAGACAGAGATTGCCAGAGCATATAACAACAACAAAAATAAGACCTAATAATATGCTATGTACAAGAAACCCACTTTAAATACAAAAATATATTCACAAAAACCCTGAATATGAATGTTCATAAAAGCTTTATTCATAATATCCCCAAAGTGGAAACAACTATCTTTTCTTTAAATAGGTGAATCAATAAACAGTGATACATCCACGGTGAATCAATAAACAGTGATACATCCACCACATGGAATACTACTCAGCAATATAACGGAATGAACTACTGATAAGTGCAACAGCATGGAAAAATCTTACATTCATTTTTTTCTAAGTGGAAGAACTCAAACCACAAAGCCCGTACATTGTATGGATGTAATTTATTTCACATTCTGGAAAAGGAAAATCTATAAGCTGGAAAACAGATTTATAGTTCCTGGGTGTTAGGAAGAGGAGCAAAGTCTTGCTTATGATGGAGCCACGTAATGGGATTTTTAGGGAGACAGAATTATTCTGTATTACACTCTGAGGCTGAATATATAATTTATGCATTTGTCAAAACCTATAAAACTGTAAACCACAAAGTTTAGCCTTTATTGCCACTAAATAAAAATTTTAAAAAATCAAGCAAGATATTGAGAGATCCCAGGATGGAATGCTGACTGTAAAAAGTAAAAATGTATCTATATTAACAAATGTATGATATAAACTTAATTATGTGAGTGGTGAGTTAAGATCACCTAAATAACTTTTTTTAAACAATGTGTTGTCTAGATATCATAAGGCTAAAACAAAATGAACTGTACACAACACTGTACTCCAGTTGATAAATGTGTTTCTCACAGATATATGGTTCATAAATACTGAAACTACTTTACATGTATATTGGGGTTGAGTAAATAAATTTACTATAGATAATGAGGGCCTGCTTTCTCTCTGTTAGAGAAAGAAATTAAAAATAAGCAAGGTAATAATGTAGGATGAATGATGTGTTGCTAGATTGGAGTTAGAGACATTACTACAAATTTATGTACTCATGTTTATCTTAACATATATACAGTTATACACAGAAATAAATGTGAATATATTAATACATGGATTACTACATGTACATATCATAGCTATGTCTACTGAGAGGCCTAGAATCAGTGAAATCTAGTATCAAACCACCTACATAGCACCCATATTTTGTTTCTAATACTATTCTACAATGAAAGTAATCATGATACTTAGGAGAAATGGCTGATTCTAGGAATGGGGTAAGGGAAATATAAGATGAACCTGGATCATTTTCTAATATCAAAAAGCAAAGAAGTGCTCAAAAAATCCAAAATGGTGGAATAAGTTAGAGACAGGTTCCAATCTGAAAGAACTCCCAATGGCTCAAGCTGGAACAATTTGAGCAACAAAATAAATGATAGTAGTATTGTGTGGACAATAAACCAGAGAATTTAAAAATATTCATTGTTTTCTACTGATAAAAATAAAATTATGTCATGAATAAAGGAAAGAAGAAATAAGCACAATTCCCCCTTAGGGAATTCCAATTAATAAACGTAAAAACAATGAGGGAAATAGAAAATCATCATTATAACTCCATAGCAGTAATTGATTCAGGCAAGCTCCATAAACAAATGCAAAACTACAAGGTGAAACTCAAAGTAGAAATATGATATATTGCATAACCTCAAAGTAATCCCCTCCAAAGTATTTGTTATTGTGATGGTTTCAATAAAAATCCATGGATTCTCTGATACTCCTCAATCAAGTAGGAGAGCTTAATTATTTTCACTTACTTGTGGGTGGAATTTAGTGACTTGGTTCTAAAGGAAAAAGTATTGAATATGAAGAATATTAACTTTACAATGAAGAAACTTGAAGATCCCTCCTTAATGAAGAGATCTAATTTAACATTATCAGTAATATATCATTATGATATCCTATACCCCTGATATGGGAAGAGTACATTTCCTTTGTGGTATTCTTCCCCAAAACCCATAACCTTAGTCTAATAGTGAAAAATGATCAGACCAACTGAAATGGAGGAATGTTTTTCTAAATACCTAACAAGTATCATTTGAAAGTGTTAAGGTCATGAACGATGAGGAAAAAACAAGAAAATCTCTAAGATCAGAATAGACTGAAGGGACATGAAGACTAAATGCAATGTATATCTTAGAGTAGCTCCTGAAAAACTCAAAGAATATTAGTGGATAAATTAGGGAAGTCCAAAAAAAGTCTGTGGTTTGGATACTATCAGAGCTTATACTAATCATAATCTCTTAGTTTTGATAACTACAGCTTTGCTATTTAAATTATTAATATTGGTGGAAGTTGGCTGAAGAACATATGGGATTACTGTGCTACCTTTGCAATACTTCTGCAAATTTAAAATTATTTCAAAGGCTTAAAAACTGTGGTAGATGCAAACTTTGGAATACTCTGATGTAAGTAGAGACCAAAAATACACTTATTTATAGCAGCATGAATATATCCTTAGAATCTAGTGCTGAGGGAAAAAAGTAAGACAGATAAAGTCTATAGCACAATATCAATTATGTAAAACAAAATTTAATATATGTGATTACAAATCAGAGCAATCACTTTAAAAACTATAAATCAATATTCTTTATGACTATAGATGAAAAATCCTCAATAAAATTCTAGCAATACAAATTCAGCAGCACATCACAAAAACAAAAACAAAACTATAATAATCCACCATGACCAAGTGGGCTTCATCCCAGGGATGCAAAGATACTTCAACTTATGTAAATCCATAAATGTGATTCATAGCATAAACAGAACCAAAACAAAGATCATAAGATCATCTCAATAGATGCTGAAAAAGCATTCAACAAAATTCAGCACACTTTTATGATAAAAACTCTTAAGAAAATAGGCATAGAGAGAACATATGTCAAAATTATAAAAGCTATGTAAGACAAACCCAAAGCCAACATCATACTAAATGGGGAAAAGTGGAAAGAATCACCACTCAGAACTGGAACAAGATAAGGATGCCCACTGTCACCATTTCTGTTAAAGAGAGTGCTAGAAGTCCTAGCCAGAGTAATCAGGCAATAAAAGAAAATTAAGGGTATACAAATGGGGAAAGAGGAGGTCAAACTATCAGTCTTTGCTGATGATATGATTTTATATCTAGAAAACCCCAAAGATTCCATGAAGAGACCCCTCCAACTGGAAAATAAAGTCAGCAATGTCTCAGGCTACAAAATCAATGTACACAAATCAGTAGCATTCCTATACACTAACAGAGAGCTGAGAATCAAATCAAAGACTCAATACTTTCACAATAGCTACAAAGCAAATAAAATATCTAGGGATATATTCAACCAAGGAGGTTAAATATCTCTCCAAAAAGAACTATGAATCACTAAGGAAGAAAATTGCAGGTGATGTAAACAAATGAAAAAACAAATCACATTCATGGATCAGCATAATCAACATTGTTAAAATGTCCATATTCCCCAAAGTGATTTACAGATTCAATTCAATCCCCATCAAAATACCAACATCGTATTTCACAGATCTATAAAAAATAATTCTATGCTTTATATTGAGCTGGAAAAAAGCCTGAATAGCTAAAGCAACCTTAAGCAAAAGGAACAATCTGGAGGCATCACTTTAGCAGACTTTAAGCTATGCTACAACTCTATAGTAACCAAAACAACATGGTACTGGCACAAAAATGGAGAAATAGATGAATGAAAAATAACAGAAACCAGTTATAAAACCATCCACATATTGCCATCTGATCTTTGACAAAGTGGACAACAATATATACTGGGGTAAAGAATCCCTATTCAATAAATGGGTAAAGAATCCCTATTCAATAAATGGGGGTGGGAAAATTGGATAGCCACATATAGAAGAATGAAACAGGATTCATATCTCTCACCACTCACAAAAATTAATTAAAGGAAACTATCATTAGAGTGAATAGACAGCCTACAGAATGGGAGAAAAATATTTGCTTTCTACACATCCAATAAAAGGCTGATAACAAGAATCTGTATAGAACTTAAGAAAATCAACAAGAAAAAAATCAAGCAACTCAATCAATACATGGGCAAAGGACATGAACAGGAAGTTATCAAAAGCAGACAGACCAATGGCCAGCAAACATACAAAAAATGCTCATCTCTAATTATTAGGGAAACGGAAATCAAAACTACAATGAGATATCACCTAACTCCAGTGAGAATGGCCTCTATCAAAAAGTCCAAAAAGACTCCAAATAACAAATGCTGGCGTGGGTGCGGAGAGAGAGGAACACTCCTACACTGCTGGTGGGACTGCAAACTACTTCAACCTCTGTGGAAAGCAATATGGAGATACCTTAAAGTGATACAAGTGAATCTACCATTTGACCCAGCAATCCCATTACTGGGCATCTACCCAAAAGATCCAATGACACTCTACAAAAAAGACACCTGCACTCGGATGTTTATAGTAGCACAATTCATAATCGCAAGGCTGTGGAAACAGCCCAAGTGCCCATCAATCCAATAATGGATTAATAAAATGTGGTATATGTATACCATGGAGTACTATTCAGCTCTAAGAAACAACGGTGATATAGCACATCTTATATTTTCCTGGTTAGAGCTGGAACCCATACTACTAAGTGAAGTATCCCAAGAATGGAAAAACAAACACCACATATACTCACCAGCAAACTGGTATTAACTGAGCAGCACCTAAGTGGACACATAGGTACTACAGTAATA
>VSMD01076323.1:0-26949 GCA_008750895.1 Mirza zaza
TCATATCTCTGAGTTCAGCTTTAATAAGGGGATAACATCGTATGCTTATACATTAAATAAGTTAATTCATGTAAAAAACAAAGTATGCTTTAATGGAAACAAAATTGTCACTGTAAAAAATCATTTTCCTGCCCTCAATGGGGGAAATCAAGATGAAAGCTCCTGGGAAATTTTCTTGCGCCCACTTATTCTCATTCCTCACTCTGCCTGTGACTTACCCAGGTTTCCTGGCAGCAGGGGTAAGTTCTTCGTACATAATTATTTGAAGTGGAGCCTGAGATGCTGATCCTTAAGTCTATCAATCGATACCTAACACAGCCCAACATGGGAACACTATTCCTTTCTTAATTCAAAGAAGTCTCATTAAACTCTAGTATTTCTGTTGTACTTTCTATTAGAAAATTGAGGGACAGAAAAGTTTCTTCTTCACCTTGCTATATCTTTAGCTAGCAGAGGTAGCAATGGGCACTTGGAATTCTGAATAAGTGAATGTGCCGGCTTGTCAATTCTGATGTTGGATTGTTCTGGTTCATTTTACATCATGACCTGAGGAAATAATCCACATGAAACAAACCCACAAGAAATGAACACAGAAACAAGGATATCAAGTTCCTAAGAAGTGGAGGTGTACTTTGTGTGCTGAGTATAAGAAGTATGTGGGCTGTGGGAAATGTTTTACCAAGCTTTACTGTCTGGACATTTTTACTCTTCCAAATAAAGTGCACCCATCAAGTTCAGATCATAATGTGGCAGGGATACTTTACAGCTAAAGAAGTGGATAAGTCCACTCCAACCCCTCCCCCCCAAAAAAACACATGGATTGGCACACTGGGGAAAATTTTTTTAAAAGAAACTAAAACAGCACAAGCAAAATCCAAATAACCATAATCACATTCTACTACTTCCTGAAGTTAACAGCCTGAATGATGATGAGAGTTTTAATCTACATGAGACTGTGTTTAGATTTTTTAGTTTGTTGTGACACCTGTTTTTAGTTCCTCTTAGTGACTTACACTTAGTCTTTGAAGCCTATAGGGCTGCTTTGCACGCATGTTTGTGAACCCTACCTTGTCTAAGCCCGAATACATATAAGAGCAGCTGCAGGGCATTTGTTCCTGACTCCTCTCCTAGGCTTTGACCACCTTTACAATTGTTCCAACCCAACACTCCATTCATGAAGCACTGTTTGCAACTGTAGGAGCACACTAGGTTCTTTCAGGATTCTGCTGTCATTCTCTCAGTTCACATTCCAGGAATGACCTGGAAACCTTTGTAAAGCCTGATCCATTTCCAAAGACTGTGAATCAGGTTCACTATGAGAGCACTCCATGTCCTGCTACAGTCCCCACTCCACCTCTTATATGCATGTATCATGATGCCTCTCTCTCTTATTTTAGTGGCCTGTATCTTAATGCCAAGGGCCACATGTTATTACCCACTGACACTGTGGCTTAGTAAATGCTTAATTAGATAACTGATAAACTGGGCTAATAATTAAATAGACAAAAATTAAATAGGAAAAAAAGTCCAGGTTAAATAGGGAACTCTAAGACCAGGAGATGGAATGAAGGTGAATGGAACAAAAGGAAATAAAAGTTAAAATTGCCCAATGACCTCTAACCATGAAACTAAAACACTATATATGTATTTTCTTTAAAAACACATATTTTCTTTTCTATAAATACATTTGGAAAGTGGTTCCCAACCCGGTCCCACACTAATTCCTGTACCTGTTAACTTTTTCTAAATAAAAAGGATGCTGCTGCTGCTGCCCTTTCCTGTAGTTGCTAAATAGAACAAGATTGCCTGGATAAGGCATTATCACTCTAGTTGCAAATAAGGCCCTTCCTGATGTCAGGAAGTGGAATTTTTAGGGAACCCCACTGGGCTGGAGGCAAGCAGCCAAAAGACAAACAAAACAAAACAAAACAGACCTCTGCAATAGTCATAATCGTGCTAGTATGAATTAGGTGACTCAGCCAAGCATATAGAGGAGTTAGCCCACAAGAGGAGAAGCCCACAAGATCTCCATGTCTGAGCCCTCATCAGAGAATCTTGATCTAAGAAATACAATAAAATTATGTGCCTGGGTGGTCATTATCACTCTAGTATGAGGTAGACAGGAAGCAGGGCAGGGCCAAGAGATGAAAGGGGCTTCCCTGCCTCTCAGGAGTCTCTAACCAGGGAGGGTCCCTCCATGCTCTCTGAGGGTGGTGGGGCTCCAAAGATCCTGGCAAGGAGCCCTCGGTTGGAGCGGGCCTGGTCCTGGGCAGAAGCCAGGCGAGCCCGTTCACGTCCCCCTGGACGGGCTGCTTTCCGGGCCCTCAGTTCCTGTTCAGTAGGACGCTGGGCAAATGCCCAGGAGCCATCAGGGCGGGCAGGATCCCCATCAGCAGCAAGGAAACGTTGTCCCTTCTCCACACTTCGCAGATAGAAGTCAGTTTCACGCTTGGCCTGAGCAACCTCCGCTCTAAGGCGCTGCCGGCGCACCTGGCGCTCAAAGGCAAGGTGCTCACTGAGATGGGACCAGGTGAAACGGTGCAAATACTGCGGGCAGTAAGACAAGAAAACATCAGAACAGGGCAGATCAGAGACAAAGAGAAGGCGAAGGGCAGAGTCAACAAGAGGCTATGGTGGTGCTTGGGCCAGGGTTGGAAAGCAGGAAGGATAAAAGGTGAGTCAGAGATACCTATCTCCCCACCTTAAGGTTCCATAAGTCATAACGAAAGGGGCTGCGCCTGCGGGCACCCATAGGCGTGTTGTGTAGACTGGCCGCCACGCGCTTGGCTACACGCTTGTCACGGAACTCCACCCAGCCCTCGGTGTAGTCCTTGCTGTAAGACCGCTTTTTTCCTCCCGTGGCCGCTGCTGCCTTCTTCTTGCGTCTCACGAACCGGTCTGCACACCAAAAACAGAGCCACAGTCAAGATGCCGAAGCAACACCCACAAGAACACATCTCCCACTGGCCACACCATTCTATAAAACTGCTGGGTGGAGTCCCACCTCAGAGTCTTTGCCCGGAAGTGAGAGAACTGTGAGATGCATCCTTTCCTTTGTCTAAATGCTTTCCTCAAATCTCAACTCCTTAATGTGGCCTGGCCTGAACACTATTTAAAACCTGCACAAGCCCCCAACACCAATTAGTGCCTGTAAGGGGCTGGGAGAGGCGGATGATCAAATACTGTTTATTGACCTGGGCCGCGATGCCAAAGGGATGTGCTCAGTTTCGCAGGAAGGCCGCTGAGACCTTTACTCGGGTTGTACCCATTTAACAAAACAGTAAATGGGTCCGAAAAGAGAGGTGGAAAGAGCGGGGATTAAAACGCAAACGGTAACAATCCTCCCCATCCACCCGCCCCAGATTCCTCACAGACCAACTTAACAGCCACCCGCCCAAAGCCGCCCCCTCCTCCTCCCCGCGAAACGCTACCAGCTTGCGCCTCAGCCCAGAGCAGACGAGGCCACAGGATATGCACGCGCGCCCACCGGTCAATAACAGCACCCTCTATCCTTTACCTTCAGGGCCTGCGCACTTACCCTCAGCCTGGAAAAAAACGCGTCCAACCTCACCGTAGGCGCTAAGAACGTTGCGGACGTGCAGGGGCCGGAAGCGTGGCGGGATGTGGCCCAAGTACACAATACCCGGAACTACCCGCTTCTTGCTGCCACTTGCTGCTTCTTGGGATTCCTCCTGCTCTTCTTCCTCCTCTAGTTTCTGGTCTATCTTCTCCAACAGCTCTTGCTCCGTAGCTGCACTGTCAGACTCCTCTGCCTCCATGCTGGCTGGTAACAGGGAGCACGACTGCCGTAAAGCGCTGTGCCGACTGACGCACACTGCGTGCGACGGCCTGCGGGGAGGGGGCGTGGCTGAGGCGGTGGCAAGACTGATGCAAAGAAAGGATTGGGCGACGCAGGCGGGTCCAAAAGAAGACAGAATGGAGAGGGCAGAAGTGAGTGGTCAGGGCAGAAGTGAAGTTTAGAGAGTGGGAGCGGGGTGAAAAGCTCGGAATAGCCAAACGTTACTCCCGAGTTGTACTCCCGAACTGGAGAGGCAGAACCGGAAGAGGCAGATCCTCAGTGTGTAACCTACCCCTCAACGCCTTGTTGAGGCACTAAAAAGGCGGGTTAATGCCGGCTCTTCCGGGAATTTTGCAGAATTTTGGGAGAAGACTGTACTAGCGATCAAAATAGCATTCTAGTTGAGAGACCTGGGTGCGACTCTGGTTGAGGGATGACTCACCTTTTAAAGTTTAAAACTTTAAAACTTTCATTTTTTAATGTAATTAAGTTTAAGTTTTGAAGTTTTAATTATTTTTGGAAATTGAACGTAAATATGTTAGAATTTAAATTTTGAAAATTTACTTTAACTTTGCAAATTTAATTTTGAAAATTTAATTAGATTTAATTTTTGAAAATTTAAGTTGTGAACTTTTGATTTAGGTTAATATTTTGAATTAGGTCTGTAATCCTAGCACTCTGGGAGGCCGAGGCGGGTGGATTGCTCAAGGTCAGGTGTTCGAAACCAGCCTGAGCAAGAGTGAGACGCCCGTCTCTACTATAAATAGAAAGAAATTAATTGGCCAACTAATATATATAGAAAAAATTAGCCGGGCATGGTGGCGCATGCCTGTAGTCCCAGCTACTCGGGAGGCTGAGGCAGCAGGATTGCTTGAGCCCAGGAGTTTGAGGTTGCTGTGAGCTAGGCTGAAGCCACGGCACTCACTCTAGCCTGGGCAACAAAGCGAGACTCTTGTCTCAAAAAAATAATTTTTTTAAATTAGATTTTGTGAATGACTAAAAATTTAAATATGACTATTTTATTTAAAGAACTTATTTGGGGAGCCGAGCTGATTTGATCAGGGAGCACGGTTACCGGCCGGGCTGGGTCTATGGTCGCTCCACGGGCCGCTTCGCCGGCTGGTGCTTTTTTATCAGGGCAAGCTGTGTTCCATGGCAGGGAACTTTTGGCAGAGCTCCCACTATTTGCAATGGATTTTGGATAAACAAGATCTATTGAAGGAGCGCCAAAAGGACTTGAAGTTTCTCTCAGAAGAGGAGTATTAGAAATTACAAATATTTTTTACAAATGTTATCCAAGCATTAGGTGAACATCTTAAATTAAGACAAGTTATTGCCACTGCTACAGTCTATTTCAAGAGATTCTGTGCCAGGTATTCTCTGAAAAGTATAGATCCTGTATTAATGGCTCCTACATGTGTGTTTTTGGCATCCAAAGTAGAGGAATTTGGAGTAGTCTCAAATACAAGATTGATTGCTGCTGCTACTTCTGTATTAAAAACTAGATTTTCATATGCCTTTCCAAAGGAATTTCCTTATAGGATGAATCATATATTAGAATGTGAATTCTATCTTTTAGAACTAATGGATTGTTGCTTGATAGTGTATCATCCTTATAGACCTTTGCTCCAGTATGTGCAGGACATGGGCCAAGAAGACATGTTGCTTCCCCTTGCATGGAGGATGTGAATGATACCTACAGAACAGATCTTTGCCTACTGTATCCTCCTTTCATGATAGCTTTAGCTTGCCTACACGTAGCCTGTGTTGTACAGCAGAAAGATGCCAGACTCAGTTTGCTGAGCTTTTTGTGGATATGGAAAAGATTTTGGAAATAATCAGGGTTATTTTAAAACTATATGAGCAGTGGAAAAATTTTGATGAGAGAAAAGAGATGGCAACTATTCTTAGTAAGATGCCGAAACCAAAACCTCCTCCAAACAGTGAAGGAGAGCAGGGTCCAAATGGAAGTCAGAACTCTAGCTACAGCCAATCTTAAAACATTCCAAAGAATTCCGTAGTGGACCACTTGGAAATAAACCATTGGACAGATTTCAGTAATGTCTTCAATGGAACACAAATGAAAATGAATAGCTTGTTTCTGTGAAGCATATTGGGAAGTGATTTTATTTTTGCAAAATAAGTTTCTTTACCTAATTTGACTCTAGTACATAACTGATTAAATCTGTTGATTATAAAAGTTTGGAAAGGTTCTAAGGGGACCTACAGACAGACATACATAGATATTTCAAAATTAATGCTTTTGATTAGTATGATATTTCTTAATTTGGATAATAGAAATTGTAGCTTGACAGGAAACATGGAGCATAATTTCTTTAAAATTCTCTTTGGTCATTGAGGGACCAAAAAAGGACATAAAAAGTCAGTATATGAGGGGGGTTTTTCTCCCTCCATACGTTTAACTTTAAAACTGTATTTAAAGAATCAAATCTTACAAAATCCTGGAAGATTTTGGTAACGATGTTGATAATTTCAGGGAAATTAATCAAGTACCTATTGATTTAAAAGTGTACTTTATTGAATAGTTTTGGTATCTTGCCATGGAAGATACTAGCCCCAGCCTAGCAGAAAAGTGCAATATGTATAGCATACTTTGACATTTTAAAAGTAATATTCCATAACCATTTTGAAATGCTGGGCAAACAGGAAAAAAAACACCTACATGAAGTTACTTGCAATTAATTCACAGTTAATCAGGCATTTTGAAAATTTAATTGGATCAAAAACCATAATAAGGTTGAAATTTAGTAAAATTTTAATGTTAATTTTTACTGTGAAAAGTTTTTAATAAGATATACATCCAAGTTTAATTTTGTGTCTTAATGTGGATTTACAAATTTACCTCAAGTATCCTGAGCCAGGAACACAATCAGGTTTCAGGCCAGTTTGATACTGGCTGTTCTTAATTCTCATTTGAGTGTAGGACTTCATACTAAATGTATGTCAGTGGGACTGTGCTGTCTGTGGAACTTAATAAATTAATCATTTTCTTCAGACTTCAAGGAGAGTGACAACATTTGGAGTCATAGAATATTGATGTACAATTTAAGGATTAAAATGTTTTAATAAAATAAAACTTATTTGGGGCTTGTTAATACGTGTGTGTTGACATATTATCCAGATGTATATTGATATTGCAAATACATGTTAGATGCATACATGACCCCAACTCAGTCTATCCCTGGGCGGTGCGTTTAGTTCTGCTCTCCCTGGGCCTGTCATCACAGATTTTCCCTCAAACCACAAACCCGCTTTTTCCCCTGTGCCCCATGCAACCGCATAACAGACTAGGCCTCAGCGGTCCCGCCCCGCCTGGCTGCGGGGCTGACTATCCTTACACCAAGCCGGGGGCCACTTTCCTAGAGGGATGCTCGGCCTCGGGCGGTTCTGCTCACCCGATGACGTGCCCACAAGGGGGCGCCATCCGCGCCCTTGAGGAGCCTCAGTTCCTCGGACCCATACCTGCCGCCTGTCAGCCTGCAAAGGCCGCACCTGGGAGCCGCGAACGAATAATCCCGTTGGCTTTCTGGAAGGAGTTTGAAGACGACCAATATAAATCCTCCTTGCTGCCACCTTACAAATTTCCCATCTGGCTCTAGTGTATTGACTAGACTCCTCGAATTCTCACACGCCTGTTTCATTCATTTATTGAAGAGAACTTTCTGTTAGTTGCCCTGTTTGGGGGGAGCGGGGAGGGTTGCGGTGCGGTGAAAGGAATAGATTCCGTCCTACCTTTTAATTCTTAACACCAACATCTTCAAACACAGGAACAGTGAATGAAATGAAAGCACATCTTGAGCTTGCATAAAAAGATCGGGAACTATGGGAGGAGCATGTGAGCAGTAGATGATGCAAGAGTGTTGTGCCAGCGTGATGGCTAAATAGTAATTCTTTATGCTATTTTCTCTACGTCGTGTATGTTTCAAATTGTTATTATAAACTTTTTGTTCACTCTAAGTATCAATAGAACAGGAAGTCCTAAAGAGGCCGTCGAACTTACAAAACAATTAAAATAAAAACCTTGGGGCAGAGTGTCCTTCCCGTTGCCCACACTCCTCACGATCCCTTCTCAACTCGGGGAAAAGTGAAACTTAGTCTGCCTCCATTTTTTGAAGCAATCCCTTGTTTGCAGTTTCCTGCGTACGTGTACTTGTGAGTTGTTTCTTTGTCTTTTTAATTTACTGCTTCACTATGTTCCTTTAAGTTTCCTTATTAAGAACAGCGCTGAGTCCGACTCCAAGCTCACTCTAAAAGGTAGTTCCTTCGAGCCGGATTCGAACCAGCGACCTAAGGATAGCCACACAGCCAAACTGACCTACAGTCCTCCGCTCTACCAACTGAGCTATCGAAGGATCTCGACACTGGCCTTCTGACCTCGGTGTCCTGTCTCTGGAAACTTTAATATTCATTTAATGCTTTTTTTGTTATTATATTCTTGTTTATTATGAAAACAGGTAAACAGGAAGTTTCAAGGGTATTATAGAGATGATCTAAAACTGATTTGGGCAGTGCTTATACGAGTATATGAAAATTTAATTATCTTAAATATTTAAGAGTTGTGCTTTTTATTATATAAGTGTTTCATATAGGTCATTAAAAAATAAAAATTAATTGAAAAAAACCCACCGCTAGTATTCTGTATCCTGCTTCCTTAGGTATTACAGATAAGACCATCTCCATTATTTGCTGTTGTTCAGCTATCCTGTCGGCTTAGCATAGCGCCTCCTCTCTCTATTGAAAGTACTGAAAGTGGATAATAACAATAAAGTTATCCCAAACGTAAGACAATTGGGTTGAAGAGGGGGGCGCCTACTGCCTAGAAGAATTAATTACTGCCCCAGTTCATCTTGGAAGCATTGTGAGTCTCCTTTCTGAAGGACAGGGAAAATGATGGGTAGACACAAATGTCCTAGACGCAAAACATGAGAGGTGTTTTGTGTGCATATATATATTTAGGAATTGAGTGGCTCATTATATTGGACAATAATAGTGGGATAAATAAATGAAACACAACACTCCCCCCAAAAAAATTTTTTTAATGAAATTAACATTCCATTTACAGGTGACAACCTAAATAACAAAGGGAGGCACTGTAAAAGAAAATGATGTTTGGGAATCGAGCGTTGCAATGGGAATATGAGTGCCCTAGTAAACTATGTGTGTATTCAGAGAGGTAAAGGAAGACAAAAGTTTTTAAAGGAAAAAAGGAGGAGGGCTACATAATCGTTTTGAAATAATTATCCTTTGTTAAAAAGATCAGTAACAAGGGTAACACCAGTCCAAGGTTGGGCAGGCAGTGGCTGGGCAGAGGTCCTTGCAAAAGTATTTTTTGTGTAAGGTTGTGATGACCTTTGTGCAAGATTATGGTTTTTGCAGAATATTTTGTGATAGTTATAGTTATCAGGCATATAAGCATGAGAACCCTCTCTTCATGTCCTTTGCTATCTCAGTTTGTCAGCTTTTTTGAGTCTTTTTTTCTTTTCTTTTTTTCTTTAAACACTAGTGACTCCATTTTGGTTCTATTTTCACACAGGTATGCTGTCATGCTTTGCTAACAAGTGCCTATTGTGTCATTCAGCTTCCTGGCTTCTAAGACAGAAATGAACATCAATAGGAAAAATGGAAAGCCATCTGGAGAGTCTTTTATTTTTATGGAATTTATAGATTATGAAATTAATGAATTATAAAATATACAAAATTATATGGAAATAATAAGTTATGCAATTTACGGAAAAGAGTTTTGGTGAATTTATTTATAAAAGATCATTGCTTATTAAAATTAAAGTTCTCCATAACTGTAATGTTGAAAAAACTAACAGATTTTTCTTCAAAAGACCCTATCCAATGATGCCCACAAAGATATCTGCAGCACATAACTAATATTTAATTTAATTATCCAGTTCATTTCCATGAGAAACTAAGAATATATGGCCTGGTAAATTTCTTTCCAATTAACCTAATTAGGGGAAAATGTGAGAAACCAGAGTAGAAAAACTGGCAGTTTCTGGGAGAGACAGTCTCTCTCACATATGAACCTACTAACTGAGCCTTGGAAGCCAGATGTGAACCCAGCTGAGCTGTCCTCCAGCCACCAAACCCGAGGTTCTCAGTTCACATACTCTCTCATATAAAAGCTTCACCAGTTTTCACAGGGGCCAGCAATGGGATCTGAAAAAAGGATCAACATTTTTCTCATCAACTAGTACTGAGCTACAAGTGCTCCCAGAGCCTCCTGTCTCCTGGCCACATGGTACTGCAGAGTTGATTTTAGCCTGGAAAAACTCCAATAGCTGATCTCACCAATTAGTTTCTTTACCTATAAACTACTCTTGGCATAAGAATCCCACCTCAGGGCTGTGTAAGTTGGGATTTCATGTACCTGCAATGCTCTTTCCAAGATTTCCCTTCTGGAGGTAACAAGTCATTCAAACCTCTTCACACTAGATATATCACTTTGTGGGAAGACGTCCTTCATTCTCTTCTTTCAGAATCTAATGCCAGAACTACCCTTATCATAGTCTTTCTTGTTCCAGATGCAAGTTCAAAACTGGTTTATGGGTAAACCTAACTCTCTGGAATGCTGCCTACTACAAATCTCACTCTGTAACTTCTCCACTGTCTTAGCACCTTCTCAACTTGCTAATTGAGTCCTAGATGGTTTTAACTCAATCTTGCTCTCTTCTCTTAAAGCCTACATACCACCGTAATATTCCAATGGAAGAAAAGAACAAACTATTGGTAAATGTAACAACTGGGATGAAATGCCTGTGCATTATGCTGAGTAAAAGCATCCAGAAATAAAAGGCTACATACTGTATTACTCCATTCATGTGACATTCTTGCAAGGGCAAAATTATAGGGACAGAAAACATCAATAGTTGTCAGGGTAGAAGATTAACTATAAAAGAAATGGGGGGAAATTTTGATGTGGGAGGGAAGGTAATGTAATTATTTTACATCTTGATTGTGGTGGTAATGGTTACATGATTATACATTTGTCAAGATTTGTTACACTAAAGAAAATGTACACTAAACATGATGACTTTGCTGTATTTAAATTGTATCTTAATCTAAAAAATGAGAAAAGTAACTTTCAAAAAATTAAAGGTTAAAGTGTAGCTTACAACTTAATTTTAAAAATCAATGTCACCTCATTAACAGACTAAGAAAGAAAATCTATATGATTATCTCAATAGGTGTAGGAAAAATTGACAAAATTTACCATACATTCATGTTAAAATTTCTGCAAACTAGTAGAATAAAAGAATTTCTAGACAGGTATAGCAGCTCACACCTATAATTCTGGCACTTTGGGAGGCTGAGGTGGAAGGATTGCTTGAGGCCAGGAGTTCCAGAGCAGCCTGGGCAAAAACATGACCCCGTATCTACAAAAAATTAAAAAAAAAAAAAAATTAGCCAGGCATGGTGGTGCACACCTTTAGTCCCAGCCACTTGGGAGGCTGAGGCAGGAGGATCACTTGTGCCCAGGAGTTTGAGCTTGCAGTGAGCTACGATGACACCACTGTACTCCAGGCTAGGCAACAGAATGAGACCTTGTCTTAAAAAAAAAGAAAAATAATTCCTCAACTCTAAAAGACGTCTTTAAAAATTCTATAGCTAATATCATACTTGATGGTGAAAGACTGAGTATTTTGGCCCTAACATCAGGTCCAAAACAAGGATGTCCACTCTCATGACTTGTATTCAACATTGTCCTGGAGAGTCTAGCCAATATAATAAGATGACAGAGAGAGAGAAAATACAGAAAAAAAGTAAACCTATCTTTATTTGCATATAATATGATTGTCTCTGAAGAAAATCCCGATGAAACTACTATAAAGCTACTATAACTAATAAGTGAGCTCACCAAAGCTGCAGGACATGAATATAATAAATTGTAATTCTGTTTATTAATAAATGATATTTCTATTTATTAACAATACCTAGAAGTGAAATACAAAATACTATTACTATTTGGAATGGTATAGAAAATATGATATATTTAGAGATTAAATTTAATAAGATACAACAAAAACAATGCATTGTTTCAATGACAGAAAAGTTAATATTTTTCAGATATTGACTCCAATTCTTCCAAATTGATTTATATGTTTAATGCCACCTCAATCAAAATACCAGTGAGATTTTCTTTTTAGAAATTGGCAATATAAATATGAAATTTGTAAAATGTATACAGACATCCAAAAGATGAAAAATATCCCAACAATTTTGAAAGAGAAGAACAAAGTTGGAAGACTTAACACTACCTGATTTTAAGACTTACAATAAAACTATATAGAGTCCAGAAGTAGACTCACATAATTGTGATTGATTTCAACAGAGGTGCCAAGATAATTCAATAGAAAAAAGATAGTCTTTGCCAAATGATGCTGGAAAACCTGGATATCCATATGTAAATAAATGAATTTAGACCCTTATATCACAAAATATACAAAAATTAATTCAAAATGAATCACAAACCTAAATGTAGAGACTAAAACTATAAAACTTCCAGAAGAGAACATAGAAGAAAATCTTTGTGACTTTAAGTTAAGCAAAAAGTTCTTAAATGGGACACAAAAACTGTAAACTATAATGAAAGAAAATGATAAGTTATACTTCATTAAGTTTAAAAAATCTGTTCCTTCAAAGACACTGTTAAGAAAAGGCAAGTCACAAATTAGGAGGAAATACTTGGAAAACACTTCTCTGATGAAGGACTTGTAACCAGAATGCATATTACATTCTTGCAACTCAATAATAAAACAAACAACCCATTTTTTTAATGGGCAAATGATTTGGAAAGATTTTTCTCAAAAGAAAATATACTAATGGCCAATAAGCATGGTAAGATACTCAACATCATTATTCATTAGGGAGATGCAAATTAAAGCCACAATAAGATACCTCTACATACCTGATAGAATGACTAAAGAAAACCAAAGGAAAAAAAAAAGAAAGAAAGAAAGGAAAAGAAAAAGAAAAAAGAAAGAAATTAACAGTGCTAAAAGTTGATAGGGATGTGAAACAACTGCAACTTTTATATTATTTTGCTGGTGGAAATGCAAAATGGTACACCTTAGAAAACACTTTGTCAGCTTTTTAAAAATAAAATTAGACATATACTTACAATACCCAACAATCCCAATACTAAATAAAATACACATGTCCACATGATGACATGAATATTTCTGGTAGCTTTCTGCATAATTGCCAAAAACTGGAAACATCCAAACAGCCATCATAGATAAATAAGTTGTAGTATATCCACGTGCTGGACTACAAATCAGTAGTAAAAAGGAATTAACTAATATATGCCATATTGATAAATCATAAAGTGTTATGTTACTCAAAAGAAGTCAGTCACAAAGGGGTCCATTCAATTTGATTTTATTTATAAAAATTATGGAAAAGATAAAAGTATAAAAACCAAAATCAGATCAGGGTTACCATGGGGCTGAAAGTGGGTGCTCTGCAGAGATTGACTATCAAAGGGCATGAGGGAACTTTGGGGAGTAAACAAATTTCTCTATCTTGATTGTGTTTGCGGTGGTTACATACAGTATACATTTGCCAGCACTTATTAAAATGTATATTGTGAAAGTTTTACTTTACAAAAACTTGACTTATAAAGAAAAAAAGAACTTAAACAACTAAGAAAAACACAGAACCAAATCAATGAGAGATATAACATATTTATGGATCAGAAGGCTCAATATTGTTAAGCCGTCAAGTCTCTCAAGTTAATTTGTGGATTCAACACAATTCCAATCAAAATCCCAGTGGATTTTTTTCTTTTTGGTAAAAATTGGCAAGATAATTATAAAATTCATGTGGAACACAAAGAATCCAGAATAATAGCAGCAATCTTGAACAGGAAGAACAAAGTTGGAGGACATACACTATTAGTCTTCAAGATTTATTTAGAATTTCAGTAATCAAGGCAAGATGAGACCCTAGACTTTCAACTGGCATGTGTTCTAATGGACATTTATGTTGTTTCCCATGGGAAAAAATCTGCATGTGCTACATGTTCTAGTAGCACATTTTGGCTTTGTGTATTTGGCTTTTAGGAAGGAGGGTGCCCAGAATAATTGGCGGCCATATGGTACACTGTGATAGTCACTTTTGCTTTTCAAAGATATTCTGATTCACAGTCTTCTAGAACATGTAGCACATGCAGATTGTAGTCCTTACTCTTTCAGAAATAGATGTAGACATATGACACAATTTGTTTTGGCAAATGAGATGTCCCTTCTGTACATCTGAGAGTCAGTGAAGAATCCACTGATGCCTCTATACCTACCCTGACAAAATAATTTATGATCCTGGCTGTAGAGGATCTACAAGTCAGGATTTCTGAATGGAACAGAACCCACCAACCAAATCATGATAGACTTATATGACACAGAATAAGATTTTATGGTTATAAGCCACTATGATTTGGCTGGGGGAGAGGAATTACTTCTTATTATAGCATAAGCTAACCTATGCAGATGGATACATCCAGGAAATATGACAGTCTGGATTTATTAAGTAGGTCCATTCCCTTTCTAGGTAAATACCCAACAAAATTGTGTGAACTTGTGCACTAGGAGACATGTCAAGAGTGTTCATAGTAGCAGCATTTTCTTTTTAAATCTATGTATATATACCTATAGTTTAAATATATCAATACAGCACAAGAAAAAACTCAGTGAAGCATTGCCAAGAGCTTACCTGCAGCGTAATGTCACATGATATTACTTTAAGCCTAAGAAAATATCTGAAATAGTCATGATTCTTCATGATAGAATTCTGGAATTCTTAAATGTGTTGAGCTAAAAGGAGGAAAATAATCTCAAAATTAGGATGAACAGAGATCTTGGGCTGGGATTTAAAATTACTATGATGGTTTTTCAAGCCTGGAAACCACAGTCATTGGGATTCCAGAAAAAAAAAAATATTTTATTTAAATTATTTGACACAAGAGGCATTTCACCTGCTCTGCCTTATGCCCCAAGTCAAGCCATAGCTACTGCCTTGTTCTCCTTTTCTCCCTTGTAACAACATACTACAATTCAGGCGGCTTTCGTTGTTCCTTCATAGCTTCTACCAACCATTTGCTTTTTGGGGGACAAATCTTCCCCAAGATAAATCAAAAACTATAGCATGAATCATCAAATCAAAACTCTTACTTGCTGCTCCTGAAAGTTAACATGTATGATCATTTCTTAATGTTGAGTTTCATGTCTAATTACTATTAATAAACAGACTAAGCATCATACTCTAGAGGAAGATACATGACTATCTTATATATGCATTCTGTAACCGGTTTAAGGTTTCTACTTTCATGGCTGAAATAGCTACAGGAAATCTGCTCATTGTTTTGTCTTCTGGTTTTATTCCCAATAGCAAGCAGGGATTCCCAACCCTCTTAACTCCTTCTAATTCAGCAGCAGTACTTCAATATTTCTTCCATACAACACTGTTTTCAGTTCTAGGAACATTCCAGGCTCATTAAGACATCTGAGCCTTTGTTTTTTTTTTTTTTTTTTTTTTTGAGACAGAGTCTCACTTTATTGCCCAGGCTAGAGTGAGTGCCATGGCGTCAGCCTAGCTCACAGCAACCTCAAACTCCTGGGCTCAAGCAATCCTGCTGCCTCAGCCTCCCAAGTAGCTGGGACTACAGGCATGCGCCACCATGCCCGGCCAATTTTTTCTATATATATTAGTTGGCCAATTAATTTCTTTCTATTTATAGTAGAGATGGGGTCTCGCTCTTGCTCAGGCTGGTCTCGAACTCCTGAGCTCAAACGATCTGCCCACCTCGGCCTCCCAGAGAGCTAGGATTACAGGCTTGAGCCACCGCGCCCGGCCTGAGCCTTTGTTTTGACTGCTCATTCTCTCAGGAATGGCCTAGAAAATGTGTTGACCACTGACCAATTTTGAAAACTGTTATCAAGGATCAGCAGCCTCAGGCTGAAGACACTGTTGGAACCCCACCGTATGTCTTTGGTACCCCACTAAGTGTTCTACCTATATGCCCCTGACCCTCACCATACCTGCTAGTATCTGCAGCCTGTTGCTCGATGGTCTGCTGTCCCCACTCTGCTCACTTGCATGGCAGGCTGGATGTTCCACTGAATTGGGGGGTTGGAAGAGCTACCAAGCAATAACTTTTGGTAATTGGTATAGGACTATCCCACTTCCTTTCCCCGGAAGTTTGAGCATTTTGAGGCATATTTTCCATATTGTTTCCCAATGTTCCTCAAAGAAATAAGCTTGAGCTGCCCAGAATAGTAATCCTTGGTTTACTTTCTTTTGCTTTTCACTTCATTGTTCCAAATCAGAATTTTCTGGGATAAATTATTTGTACCCAAATCCAAAATAAGACAAGAGGTTTTTAGAAGGTCATTTGTGATGCTGTGCAAGATTGGGCAATAAGTAAGCAGGGGTAAAAGCAGGAATGCAAGATTGATTCAGATGAAAATGATAATGTCTCCAAAAGGAGTTGTGGCAGTAAAAGTGGTGAGATGTTTTAAGATCGTGTATATACAAGTATAATGAACATAGAAGCCACAGAAGCACCTGATATGGAATGTGAGACAAAGAAGATTCAAGGATGACTCCAGGGTATTTGGCCGAAGAACCTGGAAGGATGGGGTGGGGTGGGGATAATTGTGGGGTAGATTTAGGAGGGAAAGAAGGTAAGGATTCCAGTTAGATGATTATTTGCCTTTAAGTGGAGATGCTGGCTAGGTAGGAGTATATCAGTTTGGACTGTATGGGAAAGTATGGTCTGGAGGTATTCTACTATGAATTATTTGCACAGAACTAAATTTAAGTCCATGAGACCGAAGGATATTCTCAAAGAATTGAGTGTAGACAGACAATAGACGAAGGCCAAATACTAAAGCTTTGAGAGAAAAGCCAATATTAAGAAGTCAAGGAGAAGAAGAACCAGTAAAGACTAGGAAGGAGCTACCAATAAGAAAGGAGGAGCTCAAAGATAGTATGATGTCCTGGAAACCAAATAAAGAAAATATACCAAGAAGGACTGAGTGTCCCAATCTATTGATATTACTTATAAGCTACATAAGTAATAGAAGTACTGAGAATAGACCATTAAATGAGCAACACTGAGGTTGATGGTGACTTTTATTTACGTGGAGAGATGAGGGATGAGTTGGGGGAGGTTTAAGACAGAGTGCAAAGATAGGAAAGACCATTGTTTCGTTTCTTTTCTTTTTTTTTTTTTTGAGACAGAGTCTCGCTTTGTTGCCCAGGCTAGAGTGAGAAAGACCATTCTTTCAAGAAGTTATGCTGATATGGGGGATGAAGGAGTGGAGCAGTAGCTGGTAGAGAATAAAGAGTCAAGAAAGGTTTATTTCAAGAACAGTGAAAAAAGAACATGTTTGCCTATAAGTGTGAACAAGGTTGTCTACATAATTCACAGGGCCTGATATAAAACAAAGATGAGGGATTCAAAAATCAGGGAAAAGTGTCATTAAATATACTAAAATAAAAACATTTTTCTTTCTTCTATAGTCTCTTGATTTATGACACATGATGCTTTTATTTGCTATTTGATGCTGTTCTAATAAATAAAAATTTAACTTTTATATTATTAATTTTACTAATCTTTATGTTGTTCAATGCCAACTTTAAATACAAATATAATAATATTTAATTCAAATTTGAAATCACCAAAATTCCACAATTTATATTTCATAGTTCAATATATGTATTTTGTTCTTACTCGAATAGTGGAAACACTGCCCAAAATGAACTCATTTCTCTTTTTTTTTTGAGACAGAGTTTCACTCTGTTACCCAGGTTAGAGTGTCGTGGCATCAGCCTAGCCCACAGCAATCTCAAACTCCTGGGCTCAAGCAATCCTTCTGCCTCAGCCTCCCAAGTAGCTGGGACTACAGGCATCCATCACCAAGCCTGGCTAATTTTTTTTCTATATATTTTTAGTTGGGCAATTAATTTCTTTCTGATTTTAGTAGAGACAGGGTCTCACTCTTGCTCAGGCTGGTTTCAAACTCCTGACCTTGAGCGATCCTCCCACCTCAGCCTCCCATAGTACTAGGATTATAGGCATGAGCCACCACAACCAGCCTGAACTCTTGATTCACACACATTCTATCAACACTCTCCATCTTTGGTTTGCTAATGAGCAAGGAAAGACTGAAAGGAAAAAAAACCATGGGTTGCCCTAGCTTTCCATTTCCTTCTATGTTATCATTTCCAGTGTGATTAGTTTATGCAGGGTGATAACATGAATAAACAAGGATATGATAGTGTTCCTAGGTGGTTATTGTTTCTTAGAGCCTTGCCATTGCCTTCTTTCTGCATCCTAAGCAAATTTTAGTTCAAACAGAGACCTTGGCCTCTCAGAACTGTCAGCACCTCCACATCTTTAGCCATAGAGGTAATACACCTATCTTATACTTGCTTTGAGTCTTAGCATCATGGTTCCCCCAGAAGTCTGTGTTTATGGGGCATTACCATGTGAATGGGTGGCAAGAAATCAAGGCTGCCACCTGACATATCTCCTCTGTTCCTATGAATGCTCCATTGTCTCTTAGGACTTTCCTTTTGAAACACAAATTCAGAGATTAAATTATTATCAATTTCAAGATGGCAACAGCAGAGTATTAAACCAAGAGTGTATCTTTCCGAACACAAAGCCCTGTGCAACTGCACAAGTTGCATACCCAGAAAGCCAGCCTTGAATTGGAGTGTCCATCCTTGAGAATGGGATGAGGTTTAGTGCCCACAAGGACAAATATGAACAAGAAGACTATTTTTTAAAAGTAGAATGATTGCATAAGAGTATTTGTAAAATCATTACATTTAGTAACTAGCTTAACCAAAGTAAATTGCCCATTTACTTGGCATACAAATATGGATCCACTATTCACACATGAATGTCCTGGGCTTCGCTTCTTTGGCAACCTTTATTTAGGAGGCAAGGATACTCCCTGAACTCAGACCAGCATCTTTCACTATGCAAGAGAGTAGTAATGATCACTTTTTAGAAACCCTGAATATTTTTATTTCTGTTGCCAGCATAGTACATCAATCTCACCCTTCACTGTCTCTCATCTGACCTTTTAGATAATCTCTCTCCTGCTCCTCCAAACTCCTTTCCCAAACCCTTCTCCGACCCTATTCCCCATTCTCATAGTGCCTCTAGAGTGACCTTTATAAAATTCAAATCTAAGAGGGTAACTGCATTTGGTAAAGCCTACCTATTACCCTCAAGATAAAGAAAACAATTCTTAAATTTTTATTCCTCACTTTAGGTATAAACCTAAAGAATAAAAATTTCCATTTTTGCAAGTGGTAACATTCTCTCAATCTCAGGGAGACCTACCCAATAGAAGCAGAAACACCTATTTTGTTCCTTTAATTCCATTTTGGCTTAATCTCTCTTTTCTTTTTACATTTTCTCTTTTCTTTTGGCTTAATCTCTCAAGTCTTTTTACATGAAAAAGAAGAGAGAAGTTTTATATCTAATAAAATAAAATAAACAAACCTATGAAGGAGATGCATGGAACAGGACTTTATAGACAAAGATAAAGATGAATAGTGGAAAAACTTCACTAAACCATGCCAAAAAGAAAGCGCAAAAATTAATTCTTCCCTGAGCATCCTATTTAATCCTGTACACAACCTTTACTCCAGATGTACCCCCCAAGTCATCCACAGATACCCCTACAGCCTCCTCTACTATCCAGATGCCAACGGTCTCCTCTACTTATTCCTTTTTTCCATGTCACTTACGACCTTCTGACATATTGCAAATATACCTTTTAAGTATATGACATCTTTTCCACGCTGGAAAAGTAATTCACTGGAGGACTAGGATCTTTGGTTTATTGACGTTGACTAAGTGCCTAGAACAGTACCTCTTCTTAGGGTTACTCACTACCGTTTGAAGTCAGGTTCTTAAATTGAGGACCAACAGTAGACCAAACAAGGATGTCCTGACAAGTTTAACTCCGACTGTGGTTCGCACAAACCTCAGTAGGAGTGGGAGAGCATGAGGCCAACTTGATCCCGTATCGGGATTATTCCAAAATTAACTAAAGATATTGCTGAGCGTTGCACTCTTGCAACACAGCCACATCTGGATGAAATTTCCTGTTCACGCCACGGCCTGTGCTTTTGTACGGGCAGAACCGTTAAAAAGTGACTTCGAAGGCTCCCTTCCATGAAGAATGTCCGCTCCCAAGTCAGGCTAGCGACTGGGCCTCGCTTCGAATCCGGAGGGTCAGCACGGGCAGGGCCGGATTGAGCTGCCTCCCCCCGCCCTCGCTGCAGCTCCAGTCGCACACGGCGGCCGCTCGGAATCCCGCGTTTTCTTACGGTCGGCGGCCCCCAGGGCGGCGCGCTCAGTCCTGCTCTCCTGCGTCCTGTCCTCACAGGTTTCCCCTCAGATCTCAAACCTCACGAACACACCTGATCCTGGCGGTCCCACCCGCGCCTGGAGGCCCTGGCGGCGATCCCAACACCAAACCCCAGGGCGCTTGCCTGGCGCGGCCGCTCGGCCTCAGCCCCTTCCGGTTGCCGGAGGACGCGCCCAGCAGGGGGCGCCCTTGCAGCTGCTGTGCATCCTACGCGCGGCGCTGCGGAGCCCACTGAGAGGCGGCACCAGGACTTCTTACTCCTGTCTTGTTTGTTTGGCCAGGCAACAACAACATCTAGAAGGTCACACGTTCAGTTCTGGTTGGCAACTTTCAAGGGTGAGGGGCTGATGCCTCTCTGGGCCGGGCTGTGGCCCTCCAGTCGGCCCCACTAAATCATTTATAATTATACATCGCCCTTCCTGGGGTCTTCGACACACTTTTTTTTTTACCCTAGCTCCAGCCCGTCCTAAGCACGAAGCTACCCATAATAAGGAAAGAAGTAGTGGCAAAATGTACCTAATTGCAAAGCGGGCTTGACATTTTTTCCCTGCCCAGGTCCCAACTACATTCCTAAAATAGCTCGCAGCTGCAGCTCCTTCCTCAAGTTCCCACTCGCACTCTGTTAATTTTAGGAGAGTCAATTTTTCAATTATCCTCCACTCCTGACGTGTATATGGGGCATTGGGAAGGGGAGTGGATTCTATCCCCTTTTTCGTCCTTGGCATCAACATCTTCCAAACACAACAGTGGGAGAAAGAAAACTGATTTGTGTAGAAAGATGGGGCGGGGGGTGTATATTTGAGGCAGATGATGCTGCATCTGGGTGACGGGTAGGATGAAGTTCTACAATTTTGTATGTTTGAAATCCTCGCTCATCAAAGTCTTCTTCAAAAAGTACCAAGATAACAGAACTCCAAAAGCCGTTGCATATTCTAACGTTCAAGAAAAATTAAAGTGAAAACAAAACCTTGGGGGCAGGGCGCTCTCGGCATTCGTTCTCCTCACCTCTCAAGCGCCCTCAACTGAACTCGGCAGCTGCGCGGGCTGTGGTTTATCCGTCCAGCGTGAGGAGGCGGGAAGTGGGCATAGAAACTGCATTTGATGATCAGTAGTGGGAACAAGACTGGTGCCAAGAAACCGGGAGCCGGCAGAAGACTTGGGGTCAGAGTGAAGGTGAAGGGGTCCCAGTGAAGGCGAAGTGAAAACTGACACTTCCTCTAAACGCTGTTTTTCACCAGCTACCCGATTGCCTTTCCCTGAAGCAGCCACGATTCTACTATTTGTTCTGGACGTAGTTGCTGCAAGTAAATGAGGGGAGGGTATGCGTGTATGTTTAGATACAAGTAATCCATGGGATCTTGCCTTGTTTTGACGAGGATTTAAGTACGTGAGGTTTGTATTTCTTAAATCTAAGACTGTAGTCAAAATTCTCATCCTTCGAGCCGGATTCGAACCAGCGACCTAAGGATACCTAAGTTAACATCAACTACAGTCCTCCGCTCTACCAACTGAGCTATCGAAGGACACACGGAGTTAAAGCCTTTCAGAATTCTTAAAATAATGTGTCCTGATAATTTGTGTTTTAATTATAGTTCCATTAATTTTAAAAAGTATGGTCAATTTAAAAGCAGTTTTCTCAGACACTGAAGTGTTCTATTAATATGTAATGATCTGAGTAGCTGACTTTGTGAATTTATTATACATATGTAAAATTAATTGGGTTGCATATCTAAGACATCAGGATATTTACATATACCTCAAAACAAAACCCCTACCAAGACCCACATGATATGGAGTCATACATCATCTCCTAAATATTTACAGGTATGGTGAAATCCCAGGATTATGGCCAATGTCCTACTGTCCTGTCTGATTATCTACTCTTTTATTTCTCGAAAGTATTCGGGCTTGCTCGATAAAAAAGCAAGCCCTAAATACAGACAACTGGGCTAAAGAGGATCTCCAGGGTTGTGAACAAAGCAATGTCCCCGGCGTTTTTGTACCATTGCGATTCTCCTTTCTGAAAGGGAAATCGTTTATGTTCATAATCCTAGTGATAAAATGTGAAATGCTTTGTGTGTGTGTGTGTGTGTGTGTGTGTGTAAATTGCCTTTGTTAGATATATAATTGAGGTGGTTCATATTATGTTACATACTTATACTGGGGCAATTAAAATGAAACAAGAACCCCTGAAATTTTTAAGAGGAAATATAAATATTCCTTTTTCGAAGTAAATCATCAAACATAGAGAGAGACTCAGTGGAGATTTTGCCTGCTCAGCTTCCTTGTGCCTAAAGCAGACATGGCTACTATGCTAAACTATCTGACAAGAAAAGGCTTTGAAAGAAAAATTCCTATTTTTTCTTCAAATGGCAACTGTCAATGCCTCCCATTAGGAATATTAATAACACATAGTTGATATTAAACTCAGTAATTAAATCCCTTCCATAAATAACTAAGAAAATAGTATCTGGTAACTTTCCTTTCAATGTTCCTAACCTAATAACCAGAGAGGAAGGATCCAAGGATATGGACAGTTTCTCTTGGTGTTCTATCTGTGCCTTGGATATCAGGCAGAAAAGCTACAGAGATGCCAATTTAGTGGCAAAATTTCAAGATGGGGCTGGATTCAACATCTGCTACAGAATTGTTGTCTCTGTTGGGATTACTGGGGTGGCACCTAGGGAAACAGGAAGCCCCCAGAAAGGAAACAGAAAAGACCAAGAACACCTTTCTCTTTCCAGCCTTGGAGTCTCTCTCTCTAGCTTTCCTTTTGGCAAGGCTTACCCATAGGGTCAAGTAGTAAACTGCAGCGTGGTTAAGAGTCCATCTCCTGTATCACAAGAGGGATTAAAGAATACTAAATATCTTTGTCTATTCAGGTTGTATAGGTCCATTTGTGCTACTATATCAAAATAACCAAGATTGGATAATTTATAAAGAGTAGAAATTTATTAATAATAGTTCTGGAGGCTGGGAAGTCCAACACTAAGGCACCAGCAGATTTGCTGTCTAATGAGAGCTGCTCTCTGCTTCCCAGGTGGCACCTTGTTGTGGTGTCCTCACATGGCAGAAGAGATGGAAGGGCAAAAAATGTGTGATCTTACTCCCTCAAGCTGTTTTGTAAGGGCACTAATTCATCCATGAGGGCAGAGCTTTCATGGCCTAATCACTTGCTAAAGTCCTCACCTCTTAAAACTATCACATTGGGTCTTAGTTCCAATAAAGTGAATTTTGGAGAGATACATATATTCAAACCATAGCAGGCTGCTATAACAAAATGTCACAGACTGAGTGGCTTAAAACAACAGAAATTTATTTTCTCACAGTTCTGGAGGCTGTGAAGTCCAAGACCAAGGTGCTTACTGATTTGGTTCTTATTGAGGGTTCTCTTCCTGGCTGGCAGATGGCCTCCTTCTTGCTGTATCCTCACAGTGCTATGGTGTCTTATAGGGATAATAATTTTATGGATCATTTATCTTACGACCTCATTTAACCTTAACTACTTCCTTACTCCAACTAAGTCACTTCGGGGGTTAGGGCTTCAATGTAGAATTTGGGAGGAACACAATTCAGTCCAAGGCAGTTAGTTTGGAGTTGAGAGTCAGTAGTTTAGCAACTGGTAAAACTGCCAAGTGAACTTTAAGATATTCCTGATTTTCATTTACCTACCTCTGTGGAAACTGAGAAGTTGAAACATTTAATAGCTAATCCAATGTTACTAGAAACCAGAACTGCCAACTCATGGCAGAAAGCCCAGATAAACCAATCACTCCTACTTTACAGCCAGTCACTCATGCCAATTCCACATCTGCACTCCTGGGAGAAATAGGGACAAAAGTGTAAGGGGAGGCCAAACTGACTGGGTAAATTTAGTCCAGGGACAAGTAGGAGAAAGAACCCATATGATATGAGAATTAAGGCAAGGCTGATTTTGAGCCAACTTTTGAGATGAGTGGAGGGTTTCTATGCACACTTAGAACACCTGAGTTTTGAACTCTCTTGTCTAAGATGTGGGGGTTAGGGCAGGAAGATGGGGGACTTCTTCCCACAAAAAGAGTTATCCACTTTTTCGTCAGCCCTAATTGCAATAAAAAAGCAAAAGAGAAAAGCAAGCATTAAGGGCAATCTAAAGATTTTGAAAAGGCCTGCTAGGGATGCCCTCTATTGCATAGAGTTGCTTTCTTAAATAAGATTTTTCTCCATTTCAATTTTGAACATCTTGTCCCAATTTCATTGAGACTAGAAAATAACTTTCAACCAAAAAGAGGTCTCTAACGATGGAATTTCAGTAAAAGAAGTAGTTGAAAGTTCAGATATTGGGTGAGAACTTTTCATATGGCTTTCCTGAAAGTGATGGGCCTCTAGCAATGCCCAGCGGATCCTTCACAACTAGCTTCTGCTGAACCATACCTAGCATTTAACGCACAGTACCTGGTTCCTGGTATTCAATAGGCCCAGAAAAAAAAGTGGCGACTACTATTGCCTTTGTCTTTTTGTAAGAACTCTGGTCCTAAGTCTGCAGCCATAAGTATATTTGCTTCTCTTGTTAACATGTACAAGCTTAGAAAAATAGCTTGCACACCTTTTGATCGAAATTGTGACTACAGAAGCCAGAATGGAGAAATTAAATGGGACGCATGCCCCCTAGTGGTCATGCATCCCCCGGCGATGACAGAGGATGCCAGACAATATGCGGATTTTAAGTGACATTCGCAGATACATAGTAACTGCAGAATCTGTTTCTGGAGCCAACTGAATCAATTGGTGGAAATTTCAGGGGTGCGGAGATTATTGGGAACTAGTAAGTAGGCCAAGGCCAAGGCCAAGGCTCATTGCTTGAGAAACTTGACTTTCCCTCCTGTCTGTATCCTCAATTTCTTTCCAGTTCCCGGTTTCCGTTTATATGATTCCAGTGTTAAACTTTAGCCCAATCCCCAAGACAAGTGTTTCTGTGGATTCCCGCGCCCTGGTTCACCTGCACTCTCTCATCATTCGACAGCATCCAGGTTGTGCTGAAGGACGGAAATCATGCTGGGGCTACTTGATCAACACTGAGCTACAGTCCCTCGCTTCTGTCTATTGGCTAACAGCCAGTGTCGATCAAAAAAGCAGTGAGTCCTGAATTCCAGATATCAAAGAGGGTAAAGGACGGAAATGAGTCATTCCAGGTGGGGAATTAGCTCAAATGGTAGAGCGCTCGCTTAGCATGCGAGAGGTAGCGGGATCGATGCCCGCATTCTCCAGCTTTATAATCCTCTTACTCTTTGGTCTTTATTTCAGTCTTCCCCTTATATCTTGAAACATGAGCAACTAAAAACTCGCGCTTATTTCATAATACCGATGGTTTGTCTCTCAGGAAACTTGTGTGCGAGGTTCCCTCACCGTCCATGAAGCCCCACATACTTCGTGGCTCCCCAATTCTCAGACAGCTCTACGGTGGAGAGGTCTGAGTTCTTTGGAATTTCTCTTACGTTTTGCAGATCTGAATGTTGGTCTCTGCCAAGTGAATTTGCAAATCTACACTTCAATCATTTATGTATTAATATTACAAAAAATTAGATTTATTCTCAAAATCTATTTTCCATACGTCCGATGTATTAAGGACCACCTCAAATTCTTCTCGCTGTAACAAATGTGCTATTTCTTAATGAGATGGTAGAGAGGCAAAGCATATGTGGGTAAGTTTAAGGTTTATTTTTTATAATATATTTTTTCTTCCTCTTCTGGAGTCATCTATGTGGGGGGCGAGGTAGTGGTCTGCTGCTGTTACCGGTGTGGAAATATGGCAAAATATGGTCCAAAATGTGGAAGGAAAATTACAGTAGAGACTATCTGGATTGGAATCTATTGGGCCATGGCAAGGAAGTTTAGTCCAGGACCGTTTAATAAACTTTGGATCGAAGACCCAAATATTATTGTTAGAAAATTGGACCATTTTTCTTTCGCCTCCAAGTAGCTTTCAAAAAGCAAGTTCACTGGGAGCTGCCAGTTTAGGCTGGACTCCAATCCTTTATAGGAGTGGTTTCCGACGCATCTTAGGCAGGGCTTGCAAACCACTACCCTAATTCAACAAGCCTAGTCTTCTGTGTTTTTTATTAGCTCTCCAGATGATTCTGATACATATCCAAGTTTGAGAATCATTTACTTAAAGAATAAAAGTTCCGAAGCATGGGAAGGAAAACACAAGAAATTGCCAGGCACAAAATCCTCAGACAACTCTTCCTTACTTTGAGCTAATATCTTTGTCACTGAGGACTCTTTCATAGGTAAGGTATCCAGGATCACATTTTTGAGACAGGGTAGAAATGAAATTAATATATTTTAACGAGATTGGCATAAAATTAGCAAATGTGTTTTATTGTTAAGCGAGAGATCTCTACTTTTTTTTTTTTTTTTTTGAGACAGAGTTTCACTTTATTCCCCAGGCTAGAGTGAGTGCCGTGGCGTCAGCCTAGCTCACAGCAACCTCAAACTCCTGGGCTCAAGCAATCCTGCTGCCTCAGCCTCCCAAGTAGCTGGGACTACAGGCATGTGCCACCATGCCCGGCTAATTTTTTTTCTATATATATTTTAGTTGGCCAATTAATTTCTTTCTATTTATAGTAGAGATGGGGTCTCGCTCTTGCTCAGGCTGGTCTCGAACTCCTGAGCTCAAACGATCCGCCCACCTCGGCCTCCCAGAGAGCTAGGATTACAGGCTTGAGCCACCGCGCCCGGCCAGAG